>JAAXLI020001598.1:0-13951 GCA_014621495.2 Entosphenus tridentatus
TTGGGGGGTGGTGTACGCATCGTGAGCCGTCCACGAGCCTGGACCGGCCAGGAATGTTGGGGACGCCGCGTGCCCCGAGCCTCCAAACATCTCCGGCCCCGCGGGCCCCGCGGGCGCCGCGGCTGCGGCCTCACCGCGAGGCCCGTGGGGGCCGCGCTGGGAGACGCGCTGCTGCTGCTGCTGTTACCCCTCGCCGCAGTGGGCAGCAAGCGGGCGCGATGAAGAGGCGCGGCGCAGACTACGCTCCCCCACCTGTGAGTAGCGCTGCTGCCACCGCTCGCCTGCCACCGACAACGTCACTCTGCCACCACTCTTGTTGATTTTATATTAACGGTTTGCCAGATGTCGCGCGCAATTTGGGAGCAAAAAAAAATGTTAACATTAGCTGCTGTCCCAGACTTTTGGAACCACCCAGTTTCGTCTCTCGGCATCTCCGTCCTGCGATCTATGTCCTCATTTAAACTGGCTCTCTTAGAATCACGAAAGTTGAAGTGTGAATTTGTATCCGTAATTGTGGAATGCGTTGATGTTGTCTATCGATCGAGTCGCCCTTGAAAAAAAGCTTCGAAGCTCGATTGGCTTTACTCGGAAAATAAAGTTGGGATTTTCATTTATTGTCGTAATAATCCTCATCAGCCATGATAAATATACCAGCTGGATGAAAGCCTGCCCGTGCCATGTTGGTCATGAGTGTTGTTTAACTTCACTTCACGCTGGTTCGTGTGGATTGAAATGAGGGCCAGGACCGGTTCAGACATCACTTGTCAATGATGTTAGCTGTCAACGGGATTCGAACTCAGGTCACCGGGTTCGTAACAGATTTCACTCACCGCTGTGCCACCGCTCCATCCGTGTTAAGTCTTTTCATTTGTCCTAGCCAACTGGCGGCGCACTGAATGTATCTTCTAGCATTTACATTGTGCAACATTTTCAATTTCTCACGTGGTGACACCGTTGTTTTTGTGCTGATTTCTTTTTGCCTCATTGCTGTACTTTATTCTATTAGTTTTTGACCCGGGTCACCACTCTTGCAAATGAGACTCCTCTATCCTGATTTCTGGAGTTCTGACCTGGTTCAACAAATAAACTTGAATCTTGAAATATTCGTGCTAATATTCAGGACTTGTTTTTGATGTTCCCTAAAGCAGGACGATGGTGATGAGGAGGAATCTGAGGGTCCACTGGTAAGCACCAGACAAATATTCCCCCATGTAGCCTTCACAGATTATTGGGGCAAGTGCTGTTAGTGAGCACCTATGAACGCCGACATGGCACACGAAGGGGTGGGTGGCCAGCACCATGCCCGGCCGCCTTCATGTCCCAAGTGTCGATGTTTATACACTGCATCAGGTAATAATTTGAGGCTCAGTCGACTGAGGGGAGGTCCAGGTCCAGTGCAGATAAACTGGGGTTGCCAGGTTTGTAGAGCACTACCGCTTCCACTCTGGTAAGCACACATACACGAGGCAGAACATTTACATATTTCAAAGTATGTGTGTGTGTATATGTACGTGTCATTACGTGTGTTTGTGTTGTGTGTGAGTCCATTAACACCGTGGCCTCGCTTGCGAAAGAGATGTTCCATCTCGAGAGATTATCCAGATGGAATATTTTAACTGATAAATGCATTGTCCAGACGCTTGTGTTGCGCCCGAAACGTCGTGATTTATTTTCTTTTCTACCTACGTGACTTTACCGAAAACACCAAAGAGTATGGATTCCTGCAGTCACGAAAGCTTCAAATCTACATTGTGCACGTGCCAGAAGGGCATTTTCCAATTTGCTGTCATTCACTCTTGCTGTGATCTCCTCTCCACACTTCAATCTTCACGCTAAAGTGTCACTGCTGCGCCCCAATGCTGTGATATTGTGATACAATAACATTGTTTTAATTACCAATGAGGGATTCTATCGCGGTGCAATGGTGAGCACAGTTCGATGCCATCTGCCGGTGTGGCAGCTAAAACAATGGCCCCGTTGTTTTCTTTACTCCCCTGCCATCGCCTCTGTCCACACAGCGGTGTACACCAGTCAGTCTAGCAGCAGACCACGTGTGGTGGGGATGAAATGTGGGCACCCCCGCCTAGTTCAAGATGTCTGGCCAGGGTGGAAGAGTAGGCCAAAACCACCCTGTAGAGTTTCCTCGAATGGAGGCCCTCCTGGCAGCAGTGGCTTTGAGCAAGAAATTGCAGGGCTGCGCTTGATGCCTAATGACCACTTGAGAGAAGGCGAACGGGGTGGCACGCCAAAGCAATGTTCGGCGTTAACCGAGCCAGCGCTGCGGTTGCGCCTCGTCGGGGTAGAGACGTGGAGCGGACGTTGTCTCTTACAGCGGCTGCCCTTTGCTGGGAGGATAAAGACCGGCATCAGACCTGGCATGCGGATCCTGGTGACTGCCATCGTTTCCAAGCGTCCCAAGAGGTACTCGGTCAACATAAAAACTAAAGTCCGTGTCAACGTAACAACTCCATTGTGAATGTCGAGACGCATTGAGATGCCGCAGCCACCTCGTGTCCTCACGGTGTACCGTACTGACGTCAGGCGCAACGAACGAGTCATTAGCACCGCTCCTGGCCCTGCTTGGCCCCGAGTCCGATTCAGACATCTTGTGGGACCAGAGCATCACGGTTTGGTTTCAACTCCGCTTGGTATAAAAAAAATGGAAAACCACCCATATCGCGAGGGTCGCGCACTGGCTCGGCTCGGATGTGGCAGTGGAAAGCCAGTATTTGCGAGTCCGGTGGTGGTTGTGTGTGTGTGTGTGTTTTCCCCCTTTTCTCGTGCGCCGTCTTCTCCCCCGACAGCTTTGCCATCGAGTTGGCGTGCGGCTCGGAGGAGGGCGCCGACGTGGCGCTGAGGCTCGACGTGCAGTTCCCCGGCCGCACCATCGCGCGCAACGCCATGCTCGGTGGGCAGTGGGGCACGGACGAGACGAGCGTGCCCTACTTCCCCTTCACCCCCGGGCAGCCCTTCAAGGCGAGTGCTGAGCCCCGGGCGCGGTTCACCCTCGGCTGGCGCGCGTACGGATCGACGGCACGCATCCGCCAGTGGATGGCGGCGTCGCGAGCAGCTTGTGTTGTCTCGTGGGTGGTTTTTTTGTTTGTTTGTTAAGTGTGTTACGGCACGATCGATCGTACGATTGTGTCACTACCCCGATGTTCGACCGGCGAGGACTGGATTGGCTAAAGGGGTTCACACGAGGATAGGAGGCAGTTTTGGTTCCATTTGTTAACGGTTAAGGGAAATGTTCCAGAGCTAGGAGGGTTTATGAGAGGTTTTTGAGATGATTGTGAGATCTCCGTGCGGGGTAGACTGCTGGTGATGGACGCTGTGAAGAAGTGCGGGTTCAAGCTGGCCTTCACCGAGCGAACTCGCGTTTGCTGGACTCTTCTACCACAGTGTTACTCTTTACGTCACCGGATTGTCAATGATCGCTTGCGAGGCGTGTGGCGAGTGTGGAAGAGGAGACCGGACTGCGCCCTGTGGAGGCTCCTTCCGCCACTAGTGGCGCGAGTGAGCAACTTCGGCACTCAATCTTTAATGTTGGAATTAATCACGTTACGTATTCATCTCGAAAAGCGTCAGTTGTATTACCTAATGAAACTGCTGCATCAGAGTGTTTTATATCGATCCATTTTTTTTTCACGCAGCGCCAGGCGTGAGACAGAATTCTCCCACCTTGAGAGCGAGTTATGTGCGTGAATTATTGTGATTGAAAGAAGATTCGATTACCGCATCGCCACTGCTCTAAGCCGTGAGCCGGAAATACAATTCAGTTAATCGAGTTCACGGCGCAGCGGGATAACCGCTGAGCCAACGCTTCCCCCCCCAAGGCACTTTGAGGAAGCACAAAACTCCACACTGAGCTAGCCTCAAGCTCTTCTCAGTGGGCTCCTGCCAAGTTTTCGCAGTAGGGGGCGACGCTGCTGCCGCGTGTGTGATTCCCAACTGAGTGATTTGCACACGCACATTTTCAGTCGTGGGATGATGTTTTGGCCAACACCACTTGCATTAATTCTAGATTTGAAGTTGTCGTGACTGCAAGGATCAACATACTCTTTGGTTCTTTCGGTAAAGTCACGTAGGTGAAAATAAAAAATAGAAAAAATAAAAAAAATTACAATTATTTTTATTTTCACCTACGTGACTTTACCGAAAGAACCGAAGAGTATATACCACTTGCATTGTGTGTGGGTTTATTTGTTTAGCCATGGGAGGGAAGCCATGGAGAACAGGGGGAGAACACACAAACTCTACGCAGAATCGAGCTCGGGTAAGTATTTCTGCGAGGCACCCCTCCTGCCTGCACTGTGTGTGCGCGTTGCAGGCAGTGTGTGGGGACCGTGGCACGGTGGTCAGCGCACCGCGCTCTATACAACTCGGCGAGCACGAGTTCGATTTCGCTCACGAACAATAACAGTGGGTCTCACCTACGTCAACTCAGTCTTAAATTAGCACCTGCCGCGTTGTGTAAACATCAGCATTGGGGAGACAATAGCAGCCGGGCGTGGTGCTGCCCCCCCGCCCTAACCCGCGTGCGCCGTGTAGTCCTTCATCGGAGCTACTCGCTAACAGCACTTGCCCCAGCAGTCTGCTGCTAAAGGCTACACGGGGGCTCTCTTTGTCTTCTGTGCTGGGGGCAGTGCGAGCTGCTGTGCGAGCACGAGCGATTCCGCGTCACCGTGGACCAGCAGAACCTCTGCGGGTTCTGCCACCGGCTCCAGCCGCTGCACAGCATCAACAGCGTGCGCGTCCGCGGCGACCTGAGGCTCACCAAGGTCACCTGAGTGGCCGGCAGCGCCTCCAGCGGGGCCCGGGGTCACCCCCCCCCCCCACCAAGCAGGGCCCGAGCCACGGGAGGGAGGGGGGTTGGTGCGCCAGGCTGGGCCGGGCCGTGCAGCTCCGCCAGTAGATGTCCCCTCGGCACCACCCACGCGCACGTTTCCTCCGTAGCGGTGGATCTCTGTCACGGTGCCCCCCCCCCCAAGTCCTGCCCGCCCTTCTACCCCCCACGCGAGAGGACCTCGAGCCGGGCCCGACTCCCAATTAAACCAAAAACGAATAAGCAGACGCTGGCCCTCATTCCCATATTTGTTTCTCCAATTAAACAAAATGTTAACAAAGCATTTTGACACATCTCGTCCGCCGCCACAGTCTTTCGAGAGTGCGAGCGTCCTTTTAGCGGCGTTGGTTGAACGCAAAGCCAACGCCGGACCGGTTTCGACATTCAGTGCCTCATCAATGTGGTCAACTTCAAGAGGGTGAATGGTTACATCTGGCTTGAATGAAAATAAAATACAATTATTTACCTGTACAATCCCTTGCGACGGAACAGCTCATTTGCATCGGTGTCCAGGATGTGACATATCCATTGGAAAAGTGGAATAATGCGTATATTATGGTTTTGAAATCTCAAGCCTATAAAGCAGAGGTGGGGAACCTTTTTTCTGCCAAGGGCCATTTGGATATTTATAACATCTTTCACGGGCCATACAAATTTATCAACTTAAAAATTAGCCTGTTATATTTGGTCAAACATTTAATTAACTCGCCCCTAATGTGATGGCTGGAACTGCTCCTCTTTGGTGAGACGTGTGATGTTAGCTGGTATTGATGATGTTGCTACCTGCAACTGCTTTTCCAGGTTTGCTCCTAGATTTATTGAATTTCGAGTCTCGCCTGCGATTGCCTTGGCAGGGCCAGACCAAATGATTTCGAGGGCCTTATACGGCCCGCAGGCCGGACATTCCCCACCCCTACTATAAAGTATCGTACCCGTTTATGCGATGTCAAATACGCGCTTCAGTATATGTTGCTTTGTGGTGAGCCAATGGTGCGGGGAAGCATTGCACAGCAAAATAACCTTCACAGACTCGATCTGCTGACACCATCATACAACGTGTTTAACAAAGCAATTAAAGAAAATCTATTCTAGATCATATAAATGAATTTGCCTATTTAAGAGACCTATGCAAAATATTGATATGTACATTGTCTTGTATTTTCATTGATCCGTGACCATTAAAGGCTGATTAGGAATGTAGAGTACACGTATATACGACTGCATCTCATTTGTCTGGCACTTGTGTAGTGACATAGAATGGGTCACTACGGCGCGTAGCGCTGGTTACTGACAAAGAGGGGAATTGTGGGTGTAGCAGCCGATCTGCCAGCAGAGCATGCAATGCCATAGAATGGGTCACTAGGGTGCGTAGCGCTGGCTGCTGGCAGACAGAGGGCATCTGAGGACGTAGCTGCCTGGTCGGCTAACAGGGCAAGTGATAGGCCGGGGTAAGGGATGTAGGGTAAAGGTGACAGAGGGGACACGTGGGGTATAGCCCAGAACCTGGTAGGTTCCAAAAGGGGGCGTGGCCGAGGGCGGAGCCAGGCTACGCTGGGGGGCATAAAAGGGAGGTCCCGAGGCGGGATCGGGGCTGTCGTTTGGAATGGAACCCGTCATGCTACGTCTGTGTCTCCTCGGCGTCGTGGGTCAGACAGCGTGTCGGCTGTCCTGACCCGTCTGTTGTTATCCCGTGTGTGAGCAAAAGTGTTTCAGTGTAGAATTAACGTATGTGCCTCCTACTATTCGTGTTTAAGTGTAGAATTAACGTATGTGCCTCCTACTCTTCGTGTCTCCGAAGTGACTCACTACACATGGGCTCCGGGGTGTGCGCAGTGGTGACAATCGCGCCTCACAGAAAGGTGACCCTGGGTTCGATACCCGACTCCCGCTACTCTCCGTGCGGAGCTTGTATGATCTCTCCCTCTTCTGCATGAGTTCTCTCTGGCATATTCTTAGGTTTTTTCGGTAAAGTCACGTAAGTAAAAAATTGGCATCTCTCAGGTTTATTCCGATGGCTAATATAAAAAAATCCCAAGAAATGTTAATTGTATTGACCAAACATCCCAATGCTGAAACGTTATCTGCAATTTGCTCAATTGGGATTAGAAGCCACCTACTGCAAAATCATTTGCTGGGTGAACAAAAATAGCAATACAATATGTCATATCACGTAAGGTCAAAGACCTGGATATAGGATTACATGAATACATGTTACAATAACAGGATAACAATGGATAGGTATTCTCCGTGCAGTACTCTGGCGGTAGTGCCGTTATGTAGATAATTCTTTCTCCAGCGTTCCTGAAAACAACGAGTGGGAATTGAAGCCCCGCTTGTCGCCATGACGCAATGGATGTGCTCCGGAGCGATGGCAACAACCACGTCGATTGTGCAGAACCTGTAACGTGCAGCCGCATGTGTTCTACACCCGGGCAGGCCTACACCGGCCCTCCATCAGACAAGTGGCTGTCGTGAAGGTCGGGTTTACACAACCACCCCGCCCAGCCACCGACACGACGGGAAATCGATCTCAACCGCCCGTGCGCGTACACGTACTGTTGAGCCTTACAGGAGATCAGCAACATCGGAGTAATACAGCAGCAATGAATACCATTACAACTTGGAACGCGTGCAGTATGCGCTCACTCTTGCCATCTCTTCAAATCACGGGTTCGGTTGTTGCCATGTCCTTTACAGTCGGTACCCATTGAAGTAAGGGCAGTGTGAGACAAGCCTCGACGTCTCCGTCTTGCGATAAAAAGTCAAATGAAGAACACGCGGCACCGCCTTCAAGTGGGGCAGCGTGCCGGGCAGAACAGGAGCTGCTGCGCCTGCGTGGCATCGCATCCAGGGCCGATTAAGATTGTGTAAGGCCCCTTGGGCTACAGGTACTGTTAACCCTTCCCCCCCCCCCCCCCCCAGTAATATTTTCAAAAGGAAAAGAAAGTTAAAGAAAAAAATTTTACAAGGCAAACAACAAATTAAATTCAGCATTCACAAGTGAAATCACTTTTCACTTCATCTCTGGAGGCCTTCCAGCTGGCTGAGGCCTCTGGGCTGCAGCCCCTAAATCAGGGGTGGGGAACGTCCGGCCCGCGGGCTGTGTGAGGCCCGCAAAATCATTTGGGTCTGGCCCTGCCAAGGCAACCGCAGGCGGGACTCGAAATTCAATAAATCTAGGAGCAAACGTGGAAAAGCAGTTGCGAGTAGCAGCAACATCATCGATACCAGCTAACATCACACGCCTCGCCAAAGAGAAGAAGTTCCAGGCATCACATTAGGGGTGAGTTAATTAAACGTTTGACCAAATATAACAGGCTAATTTTTAAGTTGATAATTTTGTAAGGCCCGCGAATGATGTTATCAATATCTAAATGGCCCTTGGCAGATACTAGGTTCCCCACTCCTGCCCTAAAGCCCCGTGCCTTGATCCGGCCCTGGTCGCATCCAGGGTTCGTGTTCTGGCATCTGCAACGCGCTCTCGTGACGTCACCGCGTATGGTCGCGTGCCACTGCCAACGCAGCGCACCGGTTAAGCAAGGGGCGTTTACGGCGAAATGTTTTCTAGAATAAAGTAAATTAACGCGGTCATGCAACGCGTTTCAGGGTATTACGCACAGGTGGACGTTTGAGACATGAATGCTTTTTTGCTTTTAGCCACTTCAGTCAGAATAAACAACCTTGTAATACTGTAGTCACGAGACGACATTTCAACGTCATATCATGGCAAAGGTAGAGAGATGTTGCATGAGTCACAGGAAACGGTCCCAAGCATCGAAAGGGGTACCGACAGGAACTCTGTTGCAAGCAGACATCGCACGGAACGTCACAACACCCACACAACAAAGCACACACTGACAATGACTGCGGTAGACGCTCGTGTTAAATCAGCCGTTTCAGTACTTTGCATTTGATCAAGTTCGACAAAAGTATAGCAAGCAAGTGTACATGACTCTTACACAATGTAAGCGAGTCACACAACTAGATTCGAACTGAGTCGACGACGTGTAAGGTTTCTACGTGGAAGTTTACTTCCAACGAAAGCCGTGGTTATTGTAATTTTTAGAAATGTCCACCAAACAAGTTAACTCAGGTGGCTTGCAAAGCAAAGACAAATATATTCATCCCAACCGTAAGAGGAAGTCGAGACTTTATCACGCGTAGCGCCACTCTGCAGCCACAGTTGAGTGAAAGTGCAACTTCTTCATAAGGTTATCACGAACTAGCAGAACACGGCAAATATAATCACGTGAAATGTACTTCCCGGGTGAGAGTGGGAATCCGTTACAGATACAACATCGGTGAGAGTATCAGATTTGACAGCCAAGGACAGCAGATTTCCACCGTTGCCCATGCCAGACTCTTTTTGTTAGTTCAGATTCATGAAATTCATTTCCTCCGCGACTTGGGACGTTTCAAATAAAATCGCCTTTTTATTTGAGACGACCGACCGTGACCGCTGGGGGGGGGGGGGCAATTCCTCCGGCGTGGAACACGCGGCACTACCACCGAGTGTAGCCTCCTCCTTCCTACGCTATCCGCACACGTGCTAACTACACGGCAGCATTGTGTTCACTCGCGTGCGCATACAGCGCTGGCAATTGCCGTACACAAAAGACCGATGAGTGCGAGAAGCGAACTCGTGTACATGAACACCCGGTGCGAGTGAGCCTTCGTTTTACGTTTGCATTGTCAGAACGTTCCGTGATCGTAGATGCCTCTCGCACGTGTAGGAGGAGTGTGGTGGCTCCAGAGCGGAGCAACTCCGCAAGCGCCGCGATTCCCTCCCGGCCCCCGCACTAAACACACAATGGCACGCAGCGCACCCGCGCAGTGTCCTGGCGGGGGGGGGGGGGGTTGCCTGGCACATCGGGTTTTAATCCGAAGGGCCCCTAGAGGGAGAGTGCCACGGTTTCCCGGTGCCAGGAGAGTGGCCGACCCCCACAGGACAGGTTACATTGCGGTGCCCCTAAATTGGCTGATGCGCCCGCGTCCGAGCAGCGTGTATTCGAGCGGGGGTGGGCGGGGGGCGCTAAACCCGCTCACCAACACTCGCGCGTGTTCACGCAGCAGCAATCGCATTAACGGCGAGGGAAATAAGCGCTTGCAGGGGCGCGCACGTGCACGCCGCCGCGTTCGCTTGTGCGGCGGTGGTGTACGTGGGCGTGTGCGAGATAACCCCGGGCCAGCCGATCAGCCATGTCTCTCAGAGAGGGCGCTGGCGCTGGGGGGCCCGATCACCCGATCGGTGGGGGCTCGGCGAGAGGCGGTCGACGAGGAGGAGGGGGGAGTGGAGGGGGTGGACGTCGCTCACACGGAGCGGGGAGGCGGGCGTCGACCCCCACGGGAGTACGGACGTCACTCTGTTCACGCGAGGACAAATAAAAGCAGCTCACGTTCATCAATCACTCTGCCGTAATCGTGAAAATATGTTTAAGAGGCGACGTTTTGGTCAATGACCCTTCATGTGCGCTATGAACAAAGGCCCTTTCGCGAACACGTCGCATGTTACATGCTTACATTTGTTTCCACGAAGGGCAGGCGGCGTCGGTAGCGGAATGTGTTGCTTTGGGCCAATTCCACGAGCGATTGACGCAGAGCGGGGCCCCATCCCTCGCTGTGTCCGCCATCTGGTGGCCAACCTCACGGCCCACGCCTGGCACGACGATCCGAGTCGTCCGCCATCGAAGTTCCGTGCGAACCAGGCTCAAATTGGCTTAGCTTCTGAGACGTGACGAGACCAAGGTGCATTCAAGGTGGCAATGGGCATATTGAGAAGTCCGTTAGCAACATGACCTGAACTCGATGTTTGATTTCAGTATTTTTAAATAAACATGTGCTTGATTTTTAAAAAAATAGGCGAGCCTCAACATTCAATTTCGATTTAAAGCTTTCGTGACTGCAGGGATTCATCTTTTTGGTTCTTTCGGTAAAGTCACGTAGAATGGAAATAATAAAATAATAAATAATAAAACATAATAAAATAATTCTCACGACGTTTCGGCCACAACGCAAGCAGCCGTCCTCAGGTGGAGAACAGGTCTGTCGAGAAGACAGAGTCTGAACATTCTTAGTCTGCGCGTTGTAAAACGTAAACGGTTGCCAGGGCCGCGTGTCTGGACAGCAGCAGTGACTGCTCCGCGTCAACCCCCGCCGCCATCACTGCAGCCACGGACGCTTCTGCTTCTCGCGGGATGGGAAATGGATTTGAGGAAGTTTTCCTGCGTCTAAAATGTGCCGATGACTAACCCACGCGCGGGCCGCGGTGCTGCCAGGACGCGTTTCGTGGGTCGCGATCTCCGTGCACTGTACACCATTGGGATTGTAAAGCGGTTCAACATCCAGCCCGCTGGATTTCACGGCCACCGCGATTTCTCATACAACAGAGTTGAATCATGAAATTACTCTCCCTCAATATGTGTGCAGTGTCTTAACTGCCGACTTATACAGGACTCGTTCTGTTATGGCATTCACCATCATCGTCATGTCTGCCTATACGCTGCCGGATGACCGTCTCCCGACGCTGCCACCGCCATCCCTTTCATTCTTGCGACGCCGCATCCCATTCCTAACCTCTCGTCGCTTCATCTCTGCGGCGATCGTCCCCAATTAGGTTCGAGTTCCATCCCTTTGACTGCCATTCCATGCGGGTCACCCTTCACGCACAATGCGACTCATCCCGTGCCCTCATCCCGGCCTCCCGTGCCATCATCCCGGTCTCCCGAATTATCATCCTGGTCTCCCGACTCCTCATCCTGGGCATACGCACAGCTGAGAGTCACGAGCAGAGCGTGGAGAGACGCGCGCGTGTTGAGAATCACTGACCTTGAACTCATTTCGCACCGCGCGTAGCTAACCGGAAGCGCGGCGGAAGTGAGACGAACGCACAGACGTGTTGTGTGACAGTCAAAGCGACGTCCCCGTCGTCCCCTCTGTTGTTCCTCTGGTGGCGATGCGTGTTGTTGATCTTGTGGACGCTGCTTGGTTTTTACTCCACTCCGGTCGCCGGCGTCGATGTGTGTGTTGCCCCACGTCATCGCGAGTGCACGTGCACACACGCACGGATTGCTACGCCATGGAGACATGCAAATTATGGTAAAAAAAAAGGTTTTTGTTCAGATGCATTTACAATCATCACCTGTATGGTGACCTTCTTTCGCGCCGTACGCAGCCAACCGTGTTAATCGGAGGTCCCCGGGAAAAAGGGACAATAAACTAAACACAAAAAGCAGTTCTGAGAGAAAGTGGTTTTCAATTTTGACCAGCATGTGCCTCGATGTTGAATGCCAGCAGAGCGCTAGACGGCCACTGGATGGTGTTTGCACAGATCTGTGCACGGTGTTTGCATTACCGGGAAAGACGCTCACAGAGTTTCTGGATCAACAGTGGGGCCTGCTCGTCATCAAATCCCCCCCGCCCCCCGGTTCTACTGCGATGACTACTTTCTGGGAAATTCCTGTGTACGTCACTGACCGCTGCTAGTTTGCGGCTTTGTCCGCTGGCTGCAGCAAATCACGAGGTGCCGTGCCAAAAATTGTCACTCCCCCCCCTCTCTCAAGTCGCACTGGCAGCAAGCCGACACTAAGCGCCTGTTCACCGGCGCTGGTGGCTGCTGCTGCTGTTGTTGCTGGTGACACGGAGCTGTCGCCGGGAGTTCCACAGAGTCCCCTGACGCCAGGGAGAGGTGAGTGAGTGAGCCGCTCGTGTTCACGGCGCGTGTGGCAGCAGCGGCGGCATTACTTGGCTTGTGCCGTACACAGTGCGGGACATACTCACAGCTACGAGAGTTACGGGCGGAGCGTGGAGAGTGGCGCACGCTTGCAGCGAGAGACGGGCGTCGAGACGCACGCTGCGAAGAAGTCTACGTGCGTGTGTTGCCCTTGAACTTCTTTCGCACCGCACGTAGCTAATCGGAGGTGCTGGGGGGGAGGGTGGGGATAACAAAATAGACGCGCGTTTTAAAGGTTATCGTAAGACGTGTCGCGAACTGGGAAGAAAGGTGATCGGGCCTTGGCCAGGAAATGTCACGCGAAGAGACGACTCTCGTTGGTGGTGGAGGCTGACGGCGGAGTGGCAGCCAAAGGAGGGAGCGCAAACCGCCCGCGGAGATGGAGCGGCGGGGATCGCGGCTCGTGTGCGTGTTAGCGGGACGAGTCGTTTAGCGTCGCAAGAGCCGCGAGGGAAGAGACGGCGGCACGCTCGGTGGCGAGGAGTAGCGATGGAGGGGACTTCCGACGGCAGAGCTGAAGCTATGAAATCAGCCATGACGCGTGGTGGATTGTCACGCCACCGCTGTTATCCAACAGTGGATCGAGAGATAACGGACGACGATGATGACGATGACGATGATGATGCAGGCCGCGCGCGTGCATGCGAAGGGCATGCCGACACCACGCTGCGCCGCGAGTCACGGTAACGAGGGCTCGTTCCCCCGCCCCCCTCTCGGTCGTTCACGTCGCTACCTCCTTCCTCGTTGCGAACGGGTGGCACAAGAGCGGCGCTCGCCGAAGCGCACCGGGGAAACAGACGACGATGAGGACTTGGGTTGCGCAACAAGAGCACAACCTGGGGGGCTGGGGGGGACGGTGTGGGGGGGGGGCGCGATGGGTTGGGGGGGGGCATCGCGAGGAGTCGGAGCGCATGGGCGCGGCGCGGAACCGCGGCGCTCATCTCGAGTGCCGCCTCCTCCGAGTCGCGTGATGCCAAAACGCCGCGGGCACGGGGACAGAGCACGAGTCGAAGCTCGACTCATTAAATAACTAGGTGACGTCTTCTTGGTTCTTTCGGTAAAGTCACGTAGAAGGGAAGTAATAAAATAATAAAAATAAAACATAATAAAATAATTCCAAGGGAGGGGATATGGGAAATGCAGGTATGTGATTACTTATGCCCGTGCATTATGCAGGATTAGCAGCATCACAGGGAGGGGATAGGGGTAGCATTAATAAAGGGAAGAAGTGTTAATAGTATGTAGCTGCAGTAACTAAAACCACCACGTAAACAACTAAAGTATAAACTACATAGTATCATCAGTATACTAAATATACTCTACAATAAGCTGAGTTACTAACAGTAAGCATTTACACTATGAGATCTCTTTTACCAGTG
>JAAXLI020001599.1:0-25525 GCA_014621495.2 Entosphenus tridentatus
GGAATTCGATTTCGTACAGGAATTCGTACGGGATTTCGATTTCGTACGGGATTTCGTACGGGATTTTGTACGGGTTTCAATTTCGTGTGGGATTTCGGACGGGATTTCGGACAGGATTTCGGACGGGATTTCGTACGGGATTTCGGACGGGATTTCGGCGACCCGAGTTCGATTCCCACTCACGGCCACCACCGATGACGATTATTTGAACCGGTCCTGGGCCTCCCCTAGGTCGACTCAGCCTCAAACGAGTTACTGGTGTGGTGTGTAGTAAACATCGCCACTGGGGAGACAAAGGCGGTCGGGCGTGTAGTAAAGCTAGTTATCTATATAACATTGTTTTTTTAACCAAACGTGTTACACGTGAATGCAGCTGCGCTTATACAATATACTACTAGAAATAACAAAAATGCCGATACACGCAAATCGTGTAACGAATAACATGACTCGGTTTCTTAAACGTATTTTTCCGCACCGTTTGTTTAAAAAAATGTTAAACTACATTAAATACAAAGATGTCAGATCTTGTCATCATCATAACAATCGCACGGATAATTAATTTAGCATATGAAGGTGCAGCAATGCATTATGTCAATTAATATTTATTTTTGGTCTCGTCACTTATTTTCGTTAAAGTACGCATCTTTGCTTTTCTCAAAAGGCAAGGCACATGATGTGGGTGCCTTTCATCTTTTCCTTTAAATTCATTTACTGACTACTTAGTGCAAATGAAACATAGCTTTTGTTAATCCATCATATAATAGTGCCATTCGCAACTAGAGCCCCAACATCTATATATCGTACATATACTGGATATAAAATAAACTCCTTTAAAAATGTTTTTAAAGTTTTTATTCACAACTTATTTCAACTCACGATCGAGAAGTACGCCAATGATGCGGCGCCTTCTCCCACATCAATGCCGACTTGAATTGTTTGATGACTTTTTGACTGCGTCTTCGAAGTCCAACTTCTGCGCTTGTGTCGCGTGATGGCGGCCGTTAACTCGACCACGCGGCCTTGCGCGCCTGAGTCACGCGGCGCCTGATTCTTGTGCGAGCCGATTCCACAGTTTAGGAACCGCGGCGTTTTTTGACCTGAATTGATGCCGATTTTGATAGAGGCATGCATTTTCTCCGGATCTGAGTACGTGTGCAATATTTGGAATTGATTGGACAACAGGAAGTGGACTATATTTGTATTACAAGATTTGACCACGACAAACACAAGTGAAGTTAAATAAACTCCTTAAAAAAAGTTTTTTAAACGGTTTTATTCACAACTTCGTTTCACTCACGGTCGAGAAGTATGTCAATGATGCGGCGCCTGCTCCCACATCAACGATGACTTGAATTGGTTATTTTATAAATGAATCTTCAATGTGTTTGCGTGGAGTGAGGGTGCCCGTAACTCGTTGACACGGAGCGTGCGCGCCTGAGGCACGTGGCGCCTGCTTCTTGGGCGACGCGATTCGAGAGTTTAGGGACCGCGGAGTTTTTTTACATACACAAATATATATAAATAATATAATAAGGCGCCCATACAAAATGTAAATTTCTTTAAAGTAGCGAATTAATTTATTAATTGATGCCGATTTTGATACAGGCATGCATTGCCACCGGATCTGAGTCTGTGTGCGACATTTGGAATTGATTGGACAACAGGAAGTAGACTAAATGTTGATTACAAGATGTGACCACGACACAGGAATCAAGTAAAGTGAAACCGTTGAAAACCCTCGACTGTGTACTGTAGTTGTGCATTTGTCCACACGAGGGAGATACGTGACTTGTGTGGAACCTATAGCCCTGACCATAATCTGTAATGCTCATATAGCCACCTCAAACCCTATGGCCTTGATTGAATTGAATATCTGGCTTGCATGCCACAACGATTGTTATAATTTCAGTTGCTATGCTTAAGTTATTTGAGAAAAGGGATTTTGAAAAAAAAATGTGCCCCCCCCCCCCCCCCCTATGCTATCCGATGTTTGCCTATGTTTTTAGTACAATTCAGGGACGTATAAATTGCAAATGCTTTTTGGGGGCTCATTTCACGATGGAAATGTTTTTTTTCAATCCCTCGGGACAATTTGAGGCTGACATATTTTGAAATCAGAAAATGTAAAAACTGACTCCCTGGACCTTTAGATTGTTCAGTAGTCAATGCCCAACAATCTTTGATCTGTCAATGAAAGCCTGTGAAAGCGAATGTCATTTTGAGCACAGAGCCCCCCTTTTTGGAAAACCATTCAACTCAGTGGCTCAAATGCCACTGTTTTTGACTCGGGGGGGCTTCATTGAGACAAGGGGTGACACGGTTAACATCAGTGGAGTATATACAGATCTTCCAGACCATGTGTAAGTATGTTTTTCGTACAATTCTGGGACGCAGAAATTGCAAATGCTTTGGAAATGTTTTTCGTCAAACCCCTGGACAATTTGTCACCTCTATATTCTGCAATCAGGAAATGCAACAACTGGCTCTCTATGTCTATTGGTTGCAGTGTTATTGACAAGCAAAATAAGGGCTTTTAGCAATGTTTTGCAACAATTAGACTTTTTCCAATGGAAAATTGCATTGAAAAATGGTCAACTTTGCACCTTCATAACCCCTAAAGCTATATCTACCCCTAATTCAATTGGGTTAGTGCGTTGATTTTTTTCTCGAGAAAAAATATATTTGTATAATCACCGAATTTTATTTTATATATAGCACAGTATGCCTCAAGGCATTGGAGGAATGAGCTTCTAATTGTAAAATGACATGTTAAAAATGTGGCAATTTTTTTGCAAAAAAACACATAGTACGTTTAATTTAACAGTTTTTGTTTCATACATCACGTAGTAAGACTAACGTCAACGGAAGAATTTACAGTGGCAAGAATGTAACGACCTTGCCTGGTATACAGGAGGTCGTAGGTTCAGCCCCGTCCCTCACACCTGCTGTATATTTGTAGTTTGAATGTTCTCCCCATGGTCGTGGCTTTTTCTCCCCACACATGTGTTTAGTGTATTTGACTGCTATGTCGATTTTTTTCACGCAAAAAAATATTCATGTTAAATTCCCCAGTTTTTATTTCATATACAGCATTGTAAGACTCAATTAAATGGAGGAATTCACTTCTCATTTACCCCTAACCCTGACCGTTAACCATAACCCTGACTGGGCTAACAGGGTATATTGATTATTTTGAGAGTCCCTATTCCATTTCCGTGAGCCCCACAACCACTTCCTTGGTGTTCACATTCCCGGATGAGGAATTGGGGCTCCAAGATTTGGAATTGAGACTCCTGCTTTGGGAATTAGGACTTCTTAAGGTTGAAAGTGAGATGCCTCAAATATGCTTTTAAACGCGTCTCAGCGAGATGAGTTGAATCGTATATGGCGCGACTCTGTCGAGTAGAGTCGAAGGGCACACACCACTTGCTTGTTGTGTGACGTGTGGAACCGAGGCGGCATTTTGCATTGAAGTCGACGATGGGTGTGATTGTTGACGATTTCAAGAGCACTGTTTGGGAATGCAGTCCGTTTCACTCTTTCAGCACCGATGTTCACTAAATATTCAATGGTGTAAACGTATGGGACAGCTTGGGATGTCAATGCAATAGTTACTTGAAAATCCGTGAAGAAATAAAGAATTGCGGTGCAAATCGGCCGCAGATTTTAGTTTTTTTTCCCGGCGCTTGACGTGTTACGTGTGCCCTCTGGTGGACAAGTGCAGTACCACAAGTATTCAATTCGTGGTTTCGTCTGCTATGTGGTGGACATGTGCAGTGTAGGCCAACACAGTACACGAGCAGTTGCCGCTGTCAGGCGTCACCCGCCGCGCATTCCCCGCAGTTGTGAGTCGCTGCTGCTGCTGCTGCTGCTGCGGCGTCCTGGCGTGAGTCCCAAGCGGGTTGGCGGCAGTGAAGCCGTGAAGATGCCGCACAGCGCCACTGCTGCTGTCACCGCGCCAGGCACTGCAGTGGTATCACGTGACCACACGGTGGCGTTACAGCACCATGTTGGTTAAGTTATTTAGCGAGTGTCCATGATGGTGTGTATGTTGAACTTCTTTCACATCGTACATAGCCAATCATGCTCATCGGAGGTGCGGGGGAAGGACAACAAACTAAACACAAAAAGCAATTCTAAAGAAAATTTATTTTAAATCTAGATTTTTAAAATTCGTAGCTCCAGTGACTTCCTAATATCGGAAGGAAAAACATTCCAGACGGCTGCAGAAGTGCATCTGAAAGCGTGCAATCCAGAGACCATCTTTATTGGATGACTAGCCAAAAGCTGCTGCGAAGATGACCAGAGTTTGCTTGATGGTTTATGGTCTTTGATAATATCAGCAACGTATTGTGGTTTATTTGTGGCAAGCACTTTGTATGTAATGAGTGCAACCTTATAATGTACGAGTTCGGCCACAGGAAGCCAATGCCGTTCGGTGAGCAGTACCCGTCATGACGCCTGCCAAAGAATTTTGTACTCGCTGCAGCTTGGTAATGTTTTTGCCAGATGTGCCGGAGAGTAGTGAGTCGGAATAATCGAGCCTTCTCGATACTCTGCTACACACCACTCTGTTGGCTATGTGATGTCTCAATAGTGGCCAAATGTGTCGTAATGACCTGATATTAAAACATCCATCCTCCGACAACTCTTTTTACCTGAGCCTGAGTGCCATCCAGCAGAACCTCCAATTTTTCTGCATTAAGCAGCGTTTCGTTTTGTGAAAACCACACGTTAACCGCTCGCGTGCAATCTTCAAGGTTACCAAGGCTCCCCATATCTAACTTTGACTTCACTGCGGTGTACAATTGTGCATCAGCAGCACATTGATGGAACTTGATGTCATGTGATGAGATGACATCAGTTATCGGAGAGACACGTTGAAGATAGGAGGGCCCCAGGACGAACCCATTTGGTACGCCACCACGGCACAGGCAACGACTGTTCATCACGCAGCTTGACGGACTGTGATCGACCATGTAGGTATGACTCGATCCACCCCAGTGCCGTACCGAATACACCGAACCTTGACCTTAGCCGCCCGAGGAGGATCTCATGGTCGTTGGTGTCGAAGGCGGCTGATCTTGTAGAGGTCATCGGTGATCTTTCGTTGAGCCGCTTCAGTGCTGTGGGATTTCCGGTATGCTGCCTGTCGGAGCGATGTGGGTAAGTAACCACTTCAGGCAAAGGCACTTTATAACCATTGTACTCAGGTTTGAGATCAGGCGATAGTTTACGGGCTCACAAACCAACATTCTACAGGAGCAGTTTTAGCTGCGACATTTTGAACCGGTCTAGGAAACAGCCCCCACTAAGCGAAAAGTTTGCCAGGTGGACAACCAGCAGCGCGAGCACGTCTGAGCATGATTTGAGAATCGACGTGTGGATGTAGTCAAGCGGTGTTGTCGTATTTGCAGCCGTGCAATGAACATTGACACCTCTGCCACAAACGTTGGCGACAGGGTCTCGAGTTTTGCATTCATTCCAGGTTGATCAAACTCAGATGACAGGCTGGGGTAATGCGTTGCCTTCAAGTTATAAACTGCTGTCTTGATCGTCACTATTTTATCGGCGAAGAACGTCGCAAGTGCAGTATTGTGTACAGGTCGACTAGTTAATGCGTGGTTGGAGTCCAGCAGACCCTGCATGATGCGCCGGAGAGCACCGGGGTCGCGAGCCGACTCAGTGACGTGCAAAGCATAGAACGATCTGTGCAACTCAATCATCACTCTGTTGACAGATCTGCAGGCCGCTCTGTAAGCGAGTCAAACGAGTTTTCTTCCAAAGACGCTTCAGCCTCCTCCGGATATTTGTTATAGTCTGGCTATAATTTAGTTAGAAATCCATTTTCACACATTCATAGAGATGCAAATGTTTAATGTATAAAAAATTACACAATTGTATTCATTCAATTGTAATTGATGAGAGCAGAGTTGACCACGTAGAAAATATTTGAATTGATGACAAATTATATCATTTCCAAATAATTTATTCTCAAGCAAAACGTGAGCCTTAATGCACCAAACAAGAACCAGTAATATCACTTGCAATGGTTTCCACTAATTTTAATTCAAGCAAATACGTGTGAAAGAAATACATTGTTAAAAATCAAAGTATATTGGTTATCAACATAAAATATAATGGAAAATCTTAATTCTTAATAATTCTTTAAATTGTCTGCTATCGTTTCCCAAAGGTGATCCCGATTGTGCTATCAGTGTCACGTCATGAGACGCGATATGAATTTAAATATCTTGCAGAGCAGTGGACCCTTTAGAGTCAAGAGAGTGGCCCCCGGAAGGTTAGGGTTAATGACTGACCCGCAGAAGCGGATTTCACATCTTTTATCTCTTTAGGCCACCTTTGATCCACAAATGAAGCGGCGTCACTTGCCAACTCTGCACATTAGAACGATATTTATTAGCATGGTTGGCTACATACGATGCGAAAGAAGTTCAACATACATGCATTAAGTGATCATTGTTGACTGAGGTGAGAGTATTAACTCACTACATTAGAGAACCCGATTAAATAATTGTTGGCTGCCTGAATTTGAACTCTGAGTCTCTCAAGCAACTTCTTATATACTATCCGTGAATAGTGAAAAGGGAATTTAATAATTCCAGCTAAGCCAACGATGAGCTAATCTTTAACCGAGGGTTAACATAGCCATACATTAGCACTAGCTCTACCCTTTAGCATTAGTATTAATACAATACGTGTTCACCAAGGAAAATCGCACCGAGTCTCAAGACCCAGCCGCAGTGGCTCTGGTAAAAGCCGAGCTATGACACTTGCTGACATTTCTTTTGCAGCTTTTATAGACAAACACGCCATTAACTAAAAAAAAGAATTACCAGCAGATTAGCACGGCTGGTTATGTACGGTGCGAAAGAAGTTCAATATATACACATACAGATGCATGTCTGGGTCTTGTGTTTGTTGCGTGCGTTCGCTTTTTTGTACCGTGTGGAGAAAAATGTTGGTGTATTGCAGAGATGCATTGTTAATATAAAACTTCTATAATACAACTGTTTTGGGTTAGGTCGCATAAATATAAATGTGTTGTTAAACCCACCACCGCTGACACAGCCAAATTGTAAAGTTTGTCACGTTAACAGAACATGCCAATTCGTTACTAGTACAGCACACTGGTGTGTTGGAGAGTAAATCAACAACATTTATCATCTGAGTACGATGTTTCGCCAGGAATTGCAACCGGCATTATTAGGCGACAGCCAAATTTGTAGAGAAATCTTGTTTCGTTCCTTAAATAGTCTGCTAAAGCTATATGGGGGATCTTTGTTGTGTGTGTGGGGAGTGGTGGACCGGCGGTTAGCACACTGCGCTACGAATCAGGCAACCCGAGTTCGATTCCCGTTCACGGCCAACACCAATAACGATTATATGAACTTCCCCGAGCTCGACTCAGCCTGAAATTTGTACCTGGTGCGATGTGTAAACATCGCTACTTGATAAACCAAGGCGACTAGGCGTGGTGTTGGCTACCCACCCACTCGTGTGCCGTGCCAGCTTTCATAGGTGCTGCATGCTCACAGCACTTGGTCTGGCAGTCGGTTATGGGTATCCGGCGTTCTTTGAAGTCTTTACGAATTAAACACGTTCCTATGAAATCATCATTTGCAAATGGTGGCCTATTGAATGCTCCAAGGTGTTTGGCGGAATTTTCAAGCATGAAAAAGTCAACATATAAGTTGAACATATTTGTTTTTTTATTTTATTTCCTTCCACTTACTATCTGGGAGATACAGATCATGACGTATATACACTTGTGATTTAAATATAAAGAGATCATTCCAACTTGCTGGGGGTGCCCTTTCAAATGGTTGAGATGCGATGTAAGTCGTTCTGAGACACCCCAGTGTGTAAAGGGTGCTTCATCAACAGACAAATAATCATTCCCATTTGAATGTTGTAACCAGAAAATCCTGAAAAAAAGTTGGAAATTAATTAAGTCGAGCACACTTTATCGTGGGGTCAGTAAACATTTTCCACATGTTGAGCAACTGTGTAGGTAGAAAACGATGGACTGACATCACATCCCGGTATAAGCACACCTGCATGTCAGCGCTCTTGAGCTGAGGCACACCCAGCGTTCTGAAGCCTTGGTGTGACGTGAGCGAGACGTTGGCTCTGTGCAGGCACATCCCCAACCACACGTCGTCAAGGGGGAACTTCTGCACGTCGCCCGAGACGGCCTGCAACCTCCTCATCACCTCCCTGGACATCACGTAGCTGCCCCCGCTCACGAAATGCGGGTACATGTACCCGTCGAACATCGCAGTAGGTATGAAGTACTTGCTCCTGGCATCGCGAACGACATACGAGTCTGTGACCACGCTACCTAGGAGGAGAGGGCTGCCGCCATCTTGTGGAGCTGCCAAGAGGTACTCGAGGATGTTGTCAACGTTCACAAACATGTCGTCGTCGCCCTTGAACACGTAGGCCACGCGGCGGCTGCTGCTGCTGTAGATACTGATCCAACGTAGAAAGTTCATGTCTTTGAGGGTGAGGTTGTAGAAGTTGTCGAGGAATTCCCACTGCAGAAGGTCTTGCTGGACAGAATCTTCCAGGTCCACGGACTTCTGGATGTGGACCAGCGACGGCGGAGGGAGGCCGAGGAGAAAGAGAGTGCGCACGCGGGCGATCTCGCTGCCGGCCCTGGCCCGGAGTCGGACGTCCCTCTCGTGGCCCCAGGTGCTGCGCACGGCTTCTCGCCGCTCGGAGTTTTCGGCCAGGCTCTTGACGACCAGGAGGAGGTTCAGCGTCGCATCTTCAAAGCTCTCGAGCTTTTCTGGGTGGTTGTGGACCATTGGGAAATAGTGGCAGTCACGGTAGAGGATGAATTCTTGACGAGACACAGAGAGAGAAGACAACACTAGCGTGCAACCTTGGGTGGCAGGGTGGCGCAACACTTGTGGCTTACCGCAAGAAGGGCATGGGTTCAATTACCAACTCGGGCACCTTACTGTGAAGTTTGTATGTTCTCCTCGTTATGCACCTCCGATTAGCACGGTTGACTACGTACGGTGCGAAAGAAGTTCAACATACATACATGCAGTGAATCAGTGTGTGTGAGTGTGAGTGTGTGAGTAAGTGTGTGAGTGGACGTGCTCCTACAGTCTGTTCAGGCTATACGGGGCATCTGTCTCTTGTTGAGTGGGCGTGTTGTGAGGAGCGGTAGTGTGGCGGTTAGTGCACTGCGCTACGAACCCGTTGACCCGAGTTAAATTCCCGCTCAAGGCCAACATCAGTGACGATTATCTTAACCGGTCCTGGGCCTCCCCTTCGTCGACTCAGCCTCAGATGCGCACCTGGTGTAGTGTGGTGTGTAAAGACATAGAAGGCTGTGCGTGGTGTTGTCCACCCACCCTGTTGAGTGCGGGGCTAGCCTTCATAGGTGCTCACTAACAGCTCTTGCCCCAACAGACTGTTATGGCTATATGGGAGATCTTTGCCTTTTGATTGTGTGTGAAGATCTGAAACATCTGGACACATTCCTATCAATGAGCTCCTCCAGCAGGCAATGCTGTGTTGGCTGGGTCAAGGAGCCCACAAGCCCAGCCACCGCATGCCTAAGTACCTTTTGTTTGGCCAGTTAGAGGGGGCTAAAGGGGCACGACATGGGCTGGAAAGAGATGGACTGATGCGGTACAGGAGGAAGTGGACCTGAGTGGACTAACCAAAGACTGATACCAGCGATGTCAAGATCGACCTCGATGGAGGAGGCTCGTGAAGGACGCTACTGGGTAGTTGGAGGCAGTCGCTCCCCAACAACAACGGAGGGCAGAGGAGTGACACTCACAACAAGGAGTGGAGTGCCGGGCGGCTAAAATGCAGCAAGTTGGCACAGCAGGGTGCACACCTGGTGCATCTGCCAGTCATCTCAGTCGACCCATGGTACCTGCGTCTATCCTGTGACCTCCTGTCAGCGAGCCTTCGACACTTCACGTGGCCTCGGAATTCACCTGCTCTGGTACAAGTGCCATGGTGACATCAACCCCACTTAGTGGCGAATGGAAGCTGTTGTTGCTTTCGTGATTGTGTGAGTTGGTGTGTGAGTGATAGGGTGAGTGATTGAGTGGGTGACTGGGTGAGTGAGTAAATGGTTGAGTAAGAAGTGGGTGAGTGAATGAGTGAGTCAATGGGAAAGTGGACAAATGAGTGAGTACTAAAATTACCTTTGAATCGGTCACCTACAGATTTAAACCAATCCGTGTCTATGAGATCATAATTGGCCACGCAGTCACTTTGAATAATGCCCCAATCCTTGTGTGTGTGCATTGCCCCTGCCTCTTTATTCGAGGCACTGACATTGCCCGGCGACAGCAGTGATTTCCCACGTGGCAACGTTGTACCTGTGGATGGTGGACAGGGTGACAATATTAGCAGCAGCAGCACCATCATCAGCAGCAGTATTCGCAGCAGCATTATCATCATCTGCAGCAGTGACATCGTCACCCTCATCAACAGCAGCCACAGCGTCATTAGCAGCAGTAATATCTTCATCAGCAGCAGCAGAAGGAAGAACATCAACACAGCGCCATCATTAGCAGCATCAGTACAGCATCAGCAGCAGTGTCATAATTGTTCTTATAGTTATCAACATTTAAAATCTTGAAAAATATAAATATCACCGCCATCTTTCTCAATTGCACTTGTACCATGGCAAACACACAAGAATAATAATGCTGCTGCTGATGATGGCAATGATGACGATGAGAATGGGGATGATGAAAGCAATGGGCAGTGACAGCACCAGGCGAGGGTGTTTTTGCCGCGTGTTGCAGAGGTTTGCGGTTGACATGTGCGGGCCTCCCTGCTTAATACCGCGGTGTGCATCGGCCACACGACACGCGCCATTTGCTTCACGGTGAACGTGAACAAATACCTCATGACGTCATTCTAAACGAGCGTGCAGGTATTGTGATCACAATCTACTAACTTACTCCATTGGAATACTCACCCAGTAGCAAGCATCCATCGCCCGCGACTGGCAGACTACTACCCGATTGCAGGCCAGGTGCTGAGTCACCTATTGCCCAAGGGGACAGCTGTTTTTGGGGGTGCCCTTTGAAATGGGATGCGATGCGCTCATCGTGTGTAAAGCGCCCCCGTGTGAAGGAGGGCGGCTCGTTACTCATGTTAATGATTTAAACTACGAGAGGTGGTTTACATCATTAACATGAAGAGAGGCGATATACGCTTAACCGTTTGAGTCGGGTTGTGTGATTTCAGATCTGTAAATGGTGAGGGAATCCATCCCAACAGAAACATTAACACGGGGCTGGAAAGACAATGGGTTCAACAATACACAATGTTGTACGTGGTATGTATGTACAAAATATATGAGCCTTATCCAGACCACCAGCTGAGAAGAACTAAATGTGTCGCAATTTAGGAAGGTGGCTGCATATTCTTACTTCCCTTGAGTTGGTGGTATAAGTAACACAACGGCAATGCATTCAGTCCTTTTGAGCTGTTGGTCTGGATGCGGCTGACAGCTGTTGTACGTCCAATGCTGCACATTTGCGTGTTGTTAAATTTGTTTGTTTCCAGACTGCAACAACAATCATATTTCTGTTGATATGGGTTTAAATTAGGGGCGCCGAAATGGCAAGATGTTATCTCCCTCGCCTGGTATGCAGGAGGTCATGATTTCGGTCCTGAGCCTGATGCCTGGTGTTGATTTGGAGTTTGCATGTCCTCCCCAGGGTCATGTGGATTATTCTCTGGGTCCTCCGGTTTTTTCTACATATTTAGAAACATGGGTTAAAGAATATTTGTCTGTTATATGACCACGTGATAAGCCACTTCGTTAAGCTATAATTGTGGCCACGTCGCTTCTGAAAAAAAACTAACAGCTTTGTGGGCTGCTAAAATAAAATAGTTTTATTTTAGAATTATCAGTGTAAAGAACTCAACTGGCATAACCGAGTGCCGTGACTCCTTGCAATTAAAGGATTGGTCGAGGGAGCTGTGCGGAAACTGGGTGGTGCTGTCGCCGTATTTACCAATGCTGGTCTCTTTTTCCAAGCTGGATTTGTATGGCAAATCAGGGAGGAGGAGGATGGCTCCGACCAACATCACCGCCACCACCACTTTAAGAAGTTGCAATCTGAGTTGAACATCATGAACACATGAATAAAACTGAGTGTGCAGTGAACACAAAACACTCTCTCATGGTTCACACTCATTACGTGACCATTCCCAACACACCTGAAATCCCATCGCTTCAGAAATGTTCACAGTTGCCCTCCCATATATATATCACAATTGCAGGGGAAGCACGGTGTGTGAATACCATATGTGAAGTATTATCCGGTGTGCCTGTAGATTATGCAAATATGTTATACAAGTTGACCTGGAAGGATTGTCCTGCATTTTTAAGACCTGACATCGAAGTAGAAAATAAAAGCAAAATCCCTTGACTTGTAAAATAATATTGTCAGTTCAGCGAAGATGTGTCAATTTGGTTAACATTTTTGTCGTCGTTTAGTCGATGACAACCTGTGGCATCTCATTCACGTTTTATTCTGTGGATTCCAGTCACAACATGAGCTTAGATTAGGCCGGTCACGTGGCCTGTCAGGGAGCACGTTCCCCACTTGTTACAGGGTTCACAGTTCCAATCTATCGGCCACCCAGGACGAACTCACGCAGCACAACACAGACGCACGAGATTAGTGGTAGCTCATCGGTGGTGCGGTCCGAGCGCTCACCTTCCTGTGCACGGGCCAGCACCCACACAGCATGGCCAGCATCTCCAACAGCTCCTCGCACACGTATGGGGCCTCAGCCACCAACTTGTATCGGCCATACACATTGGACTTACTGATGGCCTGGAGCAGCTTGTTAGTGGAGTCTGTAATTAAACACAGTGACGATAACTCCGCGGCCCACCAAATAGGGTGCGAAAGCTGAACATACATACATGTGACACGGCCCAGCATGTCGCATGTATTTATGTATGTTGTTAAAGAGTTTAACGGGTTCAATTCCAATGGCCGCCCTGGTTATAACTGCGGGCACAATATCTCAAATATAAACTGTGACGTCACTCACAAGAGTAGGCCGTCACGTGTCGCCATCAGGGTCCACATGTAAGAAATAAAAAAAATTCCCGCATATTACTGAATTGAAATTTCAGATAGCAATCATCGCCCCCCTACTGACAGATTATGTCCAAGGTCCCTCTTGCAATGAGACTCATCCTGGTCTTGAGTTCTCACCTGGTTAAACAAAATAACATTGAAAAGTGAATTTGGATATCATGATTTGTTTAAATCAACTTAACATTCAAATGTTCCACTGTTACCTCAAATATACAACTAAAGTCATATATTGCACTGCACTGTAATGTCATTGTCTGTTGGTGGAAGCAAAAGTCCGTCGGTCCCACCCCAACAGCCCCCCCGCCACCCCCCACATTCTTCCCCCGCACTTCCGATTACCATAGTTGGCTACATACAGTACGACATAATTGAAAAATACGTGCATGAGTTTCCTCTGGGTTTCCTGATTTCCTCCCATATAAAAAAACCCCCGTGTCAATGCTATTGGCCAAACATCAGTATGCTGAAAATATATCTGCAAATTACAATGCTCAATTGGGGGTACACACAACATAACCCCCTCCTGCGAAAACGTGGCAAGATCCTCCTGAAAATTATTGAGAACAAGTGAGGCTTTCCTGGGTAAATTGGGGTGCCATGGTGGTGAGATGTTAACTCCCTTGCCTGGCATACAAGAGATCGTGGGTTCGATCCCCACACTGATGCATGCTGCATTTTTAGATTTGAACTTTTCGTGACTGTAGGGACCCGTACTCTTTGGTTCTTTCGGTAAAGTCACATAGGTATAAAATACATTAAATTAAGATCCATTAAGAAGGCACTCCACTTCGCCCCATCGTTTCCACTATCAACTCACCTACCTACAAGCTGGCCCATTTTCTGACTGATGCCTTGCTTCAATTCACTGGCAAGACTACCTCAGCAGTACGTAATTCAGCTCACTTGGTCTCTCTAATCAAGGGCATTTCACTGTCCACAGATGATCTTCTCGTCAGCTTTGATGAAGTTTCTCTGTTCACCAAGGTTTCAGTGCCTGACACCTTAGCAATAATTGAATATTTAGTCCAACATGGACTGAACCCTGATGCTCCTACTCTGGTTAGGCACTGCCTTTCCAACACTTACTTCACCTGTAATGGTACAATCTACAAACAAAATGAAGGTACCCCCATGGGTTCCCCCTTATCACCAGTGATAGCGAATGTTTTCATGGATAAATTTCAAACAGATGCCATCCAGACTTCCACCCTATGTCCTTCCTTGTAGAAGAGATATGTGGATGACACTTTCGTCATTTGGTGACATGGCCTGTTAGCATTGAACCAATTTCTCAACCACAATAATTCCATACACCCATCCATAAAATTCACCATGGAAGTAGAGAAGGATGGTAAGCTACCATTCCTGGATGTTTTGTTTTAGAAGAAACCTGATGGCTCTTTGGGACATTTTGTCTACAGGAAAGCCACCCACACAGATTCCTATCTGAAACTTGATTCCCACCACCATCCGACACAGAAGAATCCCCTCATCAAAACACTACACCATAGGGCCCACTGCATTTCTGACCAAAACCACCTAGCCAGTGAACTGGAACACATACACCAGGCCCTTAAGATGAATGGATATTCGGACCACATTATCCGCAAAGCGGTTTCTCCAACCATAGAGAAACAACCCCCTGAGATGCCGATCATAATCATCACGTTACCATACATAGCAGGCGTTACCAAAAAGATTGCCAAAATCTTAAACAAACACAAGATCCAGGTCCGATTCAGTACAGTACACAAAATCTGTGATCTAATCCCATCTGTGAAGGATGTCATTCCTGACATGCAATATCAAGGGAGTCTACAAACTAAGTTGCTCCTGTGGTGATTGTTACATTGGGGAAACGAAACGGCATGTGTCGGACCGTGTTCGCGAGCACAAGGCAGATCTGAAACACGGCAGGACTAATACCTCCGCCGTGGCTGACCATTGCTATAATGCTGTGGGCTCTAATGATATTGTTTTTTCCGAGACCAAGGTACTCTGCAAACCTCCGGGATACTATCAAAGGTTTGTTCATGAAGCAATCCAGATATATAAACATAGACATAACTTCAACCGAGAAGATGGATACAAATTGAGCAATCATTGGAAGGATGTTATTAACCAGGTAAAACCTTAACTGCTTTATAGTTTGACTTCATATCCGCATCTCCAGTTTCTTCAGCCTCCTACCCCCCAGCCTCGGGGACCTAGGGGAGGCTGACTGACCCGACCACTCGGTCTGTGGGTCTTGACCACTGGCTTCACTGAGCCACAGCCCTTAGAAGGGCTGTGGAGCTTGGATCCAGGGTCTTATCTTCAGGGACCTATTCTCCCCCCAACCACTGGCCTCACTGAGCTCCCTCCAGCCCTGAGAAGGACTGTAGCGCTTGGGGTTCAGGGTCCTATCTTCAGCCCGAGCTTCAGTCTTTGTGTGGAGATAACTGAGCCAGAGCTCTCAGCGCTTATATGCCGGTTCGTGGCTGGCTCTGCCCTAACCACGCCCCCTTTCTGGAACCTTCTGGTTAATCCTGGGAGGTGACATCATCCTTTCAAGATCCGTTATTGGGATCCCCTGTTACCTCTGTTTGACCCCTGGCATTTCCCCCTTGAGGTAACGCTGCTGCACCCTGTTGACACCCAGTTGTACTGCAGGGCTATTGAATGGTGAGTGGCAATCACTTCTACGTACTCTTAGAACTAAGAGTATGAATCCTTGCAGTCACGAAAGCTTCAAATCTAGAATTAATCACTTCTACAATTGTACAATAATAGTTGCAGTGATTTTATAATGCTGTGTCTTGGTTTTTTTTATGGTTTAAAGTATACGTCCATGCAAAACTGTTGGTATCGTCCCCCCGCTGAGTGAGTGGTACATTCCCAACAGCTCAAAAGCGATGGTGAGCAATGTGGACCAAAGCAGATGCCAGTAACACGGTGTAGTATATTAGTGCACATGCTATTTTGGCATCATTGGACCGACGTACATCAGAATAAAAATATTTATCCTGCAGGAGCAATCCCATGAGCAATAACGCTCTTTTTCACAGATATCCCGTAGAGGCACGGGTTAAGAATGTTACAACAACAAACAGTTCAGCAACTTGATATAAGTGCAGGTACAAGGAAGAAGGAAGTTAAACAAATACAGGGTGACATAGAAGGGAAAAAAGAAAATAATACAAATATAAAACAATATAATTCTCACGACATTTCGACTTTAATTGTTTTATTGTTTTATATTTTTATTATTTTATTTTTCCCTTCTACGTGACTTTACCGAAAAAAACAAGAATATGAATCCCTGCAGTCACGAGAGCTTTAAATCAAAATACAGGGTGCTTAAAAAAAGTGTTAACACTTATATGGGACGATAGTTTTTAATGGAAAAAAAACGGACAATGCACTGTAACATGATAACAAATGAATGTTAACAGCTTCAAAAAGACAAAGAGTCTCCACTTGTCCGCCATCATTGTCAACACATTGCCTGGAATCTTCTCCAGGTGGTCTCCAGAGCCAGGAGGCGGCACATTTCACGTCGTATTGTTGCAAATTATAAGAAGTGGTAAAACAAATGTAAGCACCCTGTATATGAAAGTTAGTAGTTCTGTGCGTGTCTGCCAGAAAGCGCCTGCTTTATACTCCGTGTTCTTTTGTAGTCCAGCAATGTTATTCGAATTCTCAATTGTATAATCATGTACTGCATCTGTACCGTGTTGTGGGAAAGAGCGCATGACGAGTATGCGCAATGTTGATGCGTCGGTGCTTTTGTTGCACAACATTAATGGTTGACACCTCATCAACGGCTCTTTTATTTCACTTTGTACGATTCATCACCTACGTGAGTTTTCTTTGACGACAGACACTTCTTATTATTTTCTCAAAATACCCTCACCATTTACCGTAGAGAGCTCCGCTATAGTACAGGGCGAGGGTATGTAACATTGCACTATATCTGAGCTTTATACAGTAGATAGTGTGATGTGTAATGTCATGAACAACCCAGCTAGTACTGTACACAAAGCTTCTATATATAAATATAAAAGTCAAAACTTGTGGGTTTGTGTGTGGGTTTGGGTGTGGTCGCGCGCTTGTCTCTCCAACGGTGCGGTTTTATGTAAAAAAAAGAATATCCAGGCACCACGCCGTAAGCCCGCGATCAGCAAGCGCTATTGCTTCTTTTACATCCGTCAAGTTCAAACGACAGTAGTTTAACTTGCGATTTTGTGCGATTTTTGTGCGCTTCACTATTACTTTTATATTCATGACGCCTGCACGACCATACCAATTCACGCGCCTTTGCTGGGGACGGGGGACGGCCCATACCAAGTCGCACGCCTTCGGTGGGAGTGAGGGGGACATTTTCTTTCGCGTTAAAAATGTTATCAAAATACACTAAACGCGCAGGTAAAATCTTCACTGTGTGATGTCTCTCCCACCCCGATGCGTGCAGTTATTACTACCATACAGTCGCTAGATGTAGCAGGTACCACCACAGTCGGTATGCACTGCTGTAATCATAGCAGGTACCACCACAGTCAGTATGCACTGCTGTCATCATAGCAGGTACCACCACAGTCAGTATGCACTGCTGTCATCATAGCAGGTACCACCACAGTTCGTACGCACTGCTATTCGATTTTTAAGAGTAGTTTTGAAATATTTTTAAGACCCGGGCAACGCCGGGTACTTCCCGCTAATTGTACTATACAATACACAGCATGACTGTTTTATAATTACAATGTACGATACAATGAATACCATTAAAAATCTACACTCTTTGGTTCTTTCGGTAAAGTCACGCAGGTAGAAAGATAATGATCTATTGGGATCTATTATTTTTCTACCTACGTGACTTTACCGAAATAACCAAAGAGAATGGATTCCTGCAGTCACGAAAGCTTCAAATCAAGAATGAAATTGTATTATCCGCTTCAACAAATCCAATCAATCAAACACAACCTGCGGCCTTTTAAAATGTATCACTCATTCAGTAGCACCGTTGCACAGCACAATACAAATGCTGAGACGGTGCACCGCTCGTGTCGTAGCTGCAGACACTCTGGCGAGTCAACGAGTCAACGCGTCCACCTGCTACGCAGAAAGTAGCGATGGTGATGATATTTCATGGTTTTATGCGTTACGTGTGTCCAAATAAAACGGGCGTTATCTTCCACGGGATCTAAAGGTAATCGTTTGCTTTAGGCCGTCTGTGCCAAAAGCTACCCAACCAAGGTTTGTGACAATTGGTGGGGGTCATATACCGTCGGGCAGCACAGCGGACGAATTCCATTGCGATTCCTCTCTTCTCCTTCACGCTCTGAACGTCGCAGAAACCTCCACATGTCGATTCAGCTGCAGACGCAGCCCATTGACTGGCCGCGGGGGGCACGAGCACCACGTCTTACATGTATCATGCCGCTGGTGCATGCATTGCTGTGCCAGTGTTAAGTGGAATGTTCATTTGACGTAATTACAATGGTCATCCACAACGGAATTGAATCGTTAAGCTGGATTGAGAGTTACGTTGAGTAGATTGTATCTCAAATCGATCACTGAACTCGGGAGGGTCGTTATCGGAATCACCCAATAATACAATCGCGTCGTATTTGTGATGAAAAGCTCACGTGGTGGTGATGATGGGAGAATTAGAGGTTAGGAGTGGAGAAAGCACAAGAACCGCAAACGTTTGGTACAAACTTACCTTCAGGGGAGCTGGGAGGACTGACTGCGAGTTGGAGTCGCGCGGCCTTTCGTGCTGTGCCGAGGGAGTGCGTCGGGCGTGGGGAGGCGTTCACCTCTGACCATCGCCCCCCCCTCCCCCCCGTGCACGGGTCAGCTGGTGATGGTGGCAGCTTCTGCTTCCGATTGAGAGCATCCAATTATGGGGGGAAACTGGGCATGTAAAAAACATTTAACCGTTTAAAATTGGTGTATTTTTAGTAAATGATTGTGAGTTATATTCTTGGTTCTTTCGGTAAAGTTACGTAGAAGGGAAATAATAATGTAATATAAATATAAAACAATAAAAATTATCACGACGTTTCGACTGCAACACAAGCAATCATCATCAGGTGTGAAATCCACACCTGATGATTAAGAACCAAGAATATGAATCCATGCAGTCACGAATGCTTTAAATCAAGATTGTGAGTTAATTTCTCTCTCCAGAAGTCATCTTTAATACTGTTGTTAAAAATAAAAATGGTTCAATAATATTTAGAATAGAAGGTTTAACGCGGTCTCAGCAGCGTACGAAATTGCCCCTAGGCTGCCAATTTAAATAAATAATCATAATATAGACCTACACGAGGAGCAAGTGTGCAATATACTGGAATTGTATCGCTGTTGCTGCTGCGGGTGAAGGGAGCGTTGGCACCTGGTTAATGATTGGTGAGGAAAATCAAGTTAATCATTCACGTGGACATTTTACTCTCGTGTTTATCACGTAGCAAGTTAAAGTTTCGAGTTGATTTTGTTTAACGAGGTCAAAACTCAAGAGACCACGTTCTTTTTTAGACGTAGTGCAATAAATAAAATCGGGTTTAAAATGTATGCACAATATGTATGTGTTGTATGTTGAATTTCGTTCGCACTATACATAGCCAAACGTGTAAATCGGAGGTGATCAAAAACATTGTCTTCTTGGTTCTTTCGGTAAAGTCACGTAGAAGGGAAATAATAAAATAATAAAAATAAAGCATAATAAAATAGAATTCTCACGACGTTTCGGCCACAACACAAGCAGCCGTCCTCAGGTGAAGACAGAGCTGTCTGAAAGACAGCGCTCCAATGAACACTGCTAAGCTTGGCAGCGTATTTTAAGCTGGGTGGGAGGAGAAGAGCGCCTTGACAAAGGAGTTTTTATCAACAGAAGAATTTAGCATTGAATAAGCTGTGTTAATGTGAGAGAATTAGCAGGATGTTGCAACCACCCACTATCATACAAAGTTCTTTCACATCGATTTATTGTATGATAGTGGGTGGTTGCAGTTCTTTAGTGTCAATATACTAAATTCCTCTGTTGATATGTAAACTCTGACTTTAACATAGCCACTTCCGTGACCAGTTACATGCTAATTCCTCATACTAACATCATGCTAATCTCCCAGTTACATGCTAATTTCTGACTTTAACATCCTGCTAATTCTCTCACATTAACACAGCTTATTCAATGCTAAATTCTTCTGTTGATATGTAAACTCCTTTATCAAGGCGCTCTCCTCCTCCCACCCAGCTTAAAATACGCTGCCAAGCTTAGCAGTGTTCATTGGAGCGCTGTCTTTCAGACAGCTCTGTCTTCACCTGAGGACGGCTGCTTGTGTTGTGGCCGAAACGTCGTGAGAATTCTATTTTGTTTTATTTGTATTATTTTATTATTTCCCTTCGACGTGACTTTACCGAAAGAAACAAGAAGATGAATCCCTGCAGTCACGAAAGTTTTAAATCGAAACAGACACATTGTATTATGGACATTGTATTATGTAAACAGACACGGATATATGTCAAATGCAAGTGAAGTTCTCATAATCGACAGCTGAGCATTATGTTGCAATACAGATGGGTAGAGTGGTAATCTTGAAGCGTTCGTGACTGCAGGAATCCATACTCTTTGGTTCTTTCGGTAAAGTCACGTAGTTAGAAATAAAATTCAATGAATCACGACGTTTCGGACGCAACACAAGCGTCTGTCATCAGGCGAACAATGGTGAGCACGCTGCTACAAGTGTAATAAAGCACTTCGACAACGATCTGTAGTTCGTGTCTTCTTTATTATTTATTTCTCGTCGGCCGGACAGCTCCGCGTTCTCTTCGCACCGACCCCGCTCCGCTCTCGCTCCGCTCCCGCTCCGCTCCCGCTCCGCTCCCGCTCCGCTCCCGCGCGCCGCTGGCGTGCCGGAGACGCGGGTCTCGCCTCTAGACTCCACACACTGACCCCGAGCTGCTTCCTGCTTCCCCTTATAACCCTTCACCCACGTCACCAAGCCCGGCCTATAGCCACGCCCCCTCACGAACCTTCTCGATGGTTACCCACAAGAACCCCTGAGCTCCGCCCTTGAACTTGGCGCATCCATCCGATTGGCTGATGGCTGAACCGGCGGAGCCTATCCCACCCATCGGCGACCGCCGGTGGACTCTCGTATTACATCACCCCCCCCCCCCGGTGTAAAAGACTAGCCGTCCCGGCTAGGAACGAAGCAACGCGCAATACGAGAGCCACTGAGAATGAGGAACAACACAACAACAACAATAAGGCACATAACGAACGCACTACTAAATGTAAGTACGAATAACAATCATAACACAACACAGTAAAACATTAAGATGCATAACGAACGCGCGATGCAATATAAGTAAGAACAACCATCAACGAAAGGGAACAGATCTGGAACGTGTATGCGATGCCGGTCCATCCCCAGCAGCAGAACGAGGCCCCGCCGGTTCCATCGTAACAGGAGGCGGAAGAGCGGGAGGTTCAGCGTCCGTCGTGGCGGGGAAAGGCCCAGCCGGAGCGGGGTTGACACGTTCGTCAAAAGGCGTCATCTGGTCCAACCCATGTGAGACTAGGCTCTAAGGAAAGCTGTCTCGGGTGTGGACCAATCAACTTCAAGGACAGTGCACATTATCAGAGTTATGTTTTTTGTTTGCATTATGACTGCAGGTATTGTGGTCTATGCACACATGACTCCTTGTAAAAAAGGTTTAAGTTTTGTTGCCAGATAGAAGGGTAAAAAAACAATTATCATATTTTTTACTGGCAAATGAGGTTCCAAAGAGCTCCATAGCTCAGTGTGCCTTACCTGGTAACATAAAATAAATAAAAATCAGGAGGAGTGCCTTGCACTCTCGTGGCAGTGCCCTACACATAGACTCCATACTGAAAGTACATGATTGCATTGATCCTGAAAACATCTGTTGAACCCTGGTCAAAGAAAAGCATCAGGAAATAAAACTGCACAAAAATGGACGATTCGATGCAACTCCAGAGGCGTAAATGATCATCAACACCTAATCACAAAAAACCTCAGAGAAGAAGTTGGTGTCAGTTTTGTTAGTGGACTTGACATTTGTGCTGGCCCGCTCATGCGTGAGTCCTGGTATCTCGTCCTGCAGTCTTGGCGGACGCGTCTTCTGGCAGTACTTTTCACCGCGTTGACGAAGTGTTTGTCGTGTTCTGGGTTGGGTTCGACGTCTGCTACTGCTCTGTCGAGCTCTGCGGTGACCTCCTGCCAGTTTGCTCTGGCAAAGTTGAAGTGACGGTGGAATGGTTCTGCCTTTGGCGCTGCCTTTGGTAAGCTGTGGTTTGCGAGGGAGCCGTGGTGGGAATATGGAATGGGATCCATGCCCACCTTGAAGCGTAGAGCTGCGGAGTTGTGGACTGACAACGTCGAGCTGAGGGTTGCAAGCGCTGTGCCACTGTCCACTGCTGAATGCGTTTGGAGTCGTGGATGAGGCTCAGCTCGTTCGCCTCTTGCCCAGGTCTCCACCCCCTCTGCGTCTACGTTGGTGGTGTCGTAGCCCCAGCTGTGACTGTGGCTGTTAAAGCCACCAACGATGATCTGTATTTGATTTGGGTAAGTCCCTGGTGCCGATAATTCACGTCTCTTGTTTGGTGATTTGTAAACTGATGTAACTGAGATGTCTCCGATGCCAACGTTCAGGATGTTAGTGTAATAAAGGACTCCGTCACACGATGTTGATCTCCGTTGGTCCTTTATTTGTGTTCATCTTCCGCTACCCCGCTGGCCTCCTCCTCGGCCCAGCGTCGTCTCTCCTTGCGCCCCGCGCACTCTGCAGCTACCCTGCTGCTACGTTCTGCAGCCACTCTGCTGCCTCCGCTCTGCAGCCACACTGCTGCTCCGCTAGCCCTGCAGCTACTCTGCTGCCTGTGCAACCTCGCACCCTCTGCTAGCCTCCGCTAGGTCTGCAGCTACTCTGCTGCTCCGTGCAACCCCGCACGCCCTGTGCGCCCCGCGCACTCTGCTCTCTCCGCACCCCGCTGGCTGGCGCCGTCCGGTGAGCCCCCTCAGCCTCCAGGCTGAGGGCACGGCGGCCACCCAACGTGGTCTCCCTCTTCGCTCCCTCGACTGCTCCTCTTCTCTTCCTGTCTCCTTCCTATAACCTCTCCCCCACGTGACCCTGACTCCACCCTCTTCCACGTGACCCTGACTCCTCCCTCTCGGATCGTCACATCCGGCCTGCCCATTTACGCTCGCATTACATTAGTGTCGTTATTGTCATGGAGGCTGTCTCGATTGACAGGACCGATTCTACACAGATTGCATCACCGTATCGCCCATGAGCTTTTGCAACCCCCGGGTTTTCGTGGTGTGCTGCTCGTCAGCCCTTTGTGGCGAGTGGCCGTTGGTTGACGGAGGAGAGCCCTCGGTGTTCACGGTGCCACTGTGAGTGCCGGCCCTGAAAGGGGTCGCTGTCTTCGGTCATTTGTAGCTCTTCTTCGTTCCTTCCTCTTGGTGAATGGTGTCCGTAGAGTCGGCAGTGGGAAGTGACTCCCTAGGCCGCGACGGGTGAACGTAGAACTGATTTCGCACCGTGCGTAGCCAACGTAGACACTCCGATTGTGAAAATGCACTGAAGAGACGTAAAGAGGAACACGTGGACTAGAGAGCATACGCGCGAATGTGTCAGTGTACGCTCATGAGCATTGAGTACCGCCTCAAAGGAAGTCGACAGAGGCTGATCGACTGGCCTTGTGGCATCGCTGTGGAACCACTCAGCGCTGCTGGGTCACGCACAGACCACGGTGTGCTCACAAGGGTACCAGTCGATAGAAGCAGTACAGCACTCAACATATTTCATCATGGGACCTCCTTTGCCAGTACCAAAGGTTTCAGTTTGGTGTTTTAACATCTTAACACATCTGTTTTGTTGCCAGAGAAAAGGGGGAAACCCTATTGTGATATTTTGGTAGTGGTAAAGGAGGTCCCATGATGTAGATGCTGACCCCGAGCTCTCACTACTCTGACAGTGGCATTGTCTTTGTGCTGTACGCTTTTTGGCGTCCTCTGGTCTAACGCCGTTTGAGACCAGGCTCAAAAGAAAGCTGTCTCTGGTGTGGACCAATCAGTTTCAAGGACAAAGCGTATATTATCAGAGGATGTTTTTGTTTGCATTCTGACCACAAGCTTTGTGGTTAATGCAGTTACATGATTCCTTGTAAAAGGTTTCAGTTTGGTCTTTTAACATCTTAACACAGCTGTTTTGTTGCCAGAAAAAAGGGGGGGAAACCTACACTCAACATATTCTTTGGGTCTTTCTGTAAAGTTACGTAGATTTTTTTGGTTATTTTCTTTGAATCTATCTCCGTAACTTTACCGAAAGACCCAAAGAACATGAATTCCTGCAGTCACAAAAGCTTTAAGTGAAGCACTAAACATGTTTGGATGCCAATGCCACCAAAGTCAATGAGTCATGCCGAACAATGTTTAGCTAATGACCGTGGATTCAATGGTGAGTGACCACGCTGGACTTGGACTCGCTCCGGTTCTGTTCGATCTCCAGGCGCGGCAGTACAAACAAGCAAAGTTTTTTTTTAATCTCTGCCACTGCTTCGGTCAGCCCAGCAGTGTGCATGGTTCACCACAAGCACTCAAGTGGACCAGCAGGTGTCGTATGGTGGGGGAAAGTGTGGGTAATCCCGACTCGTTCGAGACGTGTGGCCAATCACTCACCAACCTCCTCACTCAACCACCCACACTCATTGACACTCCCACCCACCAACCACTAAATTACTCACGCAACAACTTACTCACTCATCCACTCACATTCCCACTCACCAACCACTAAGTCATTTACTCACTCAACAACTTGCCTATTTATTTCCCTACTCACCTTCCCACTCACTTCACCACTCAGGCATTCACTCACCAACGTACTTACCCACTCAATATCATACTCATTATTCAACCATTCACTCACTCACCAACCCCTCTCATCCACTCATCCTCCCACCCACTCACTCGACGACTCACCCTCTCACTCACCACACTGCAGATCAGCCTCACCTCTCTTTCTGCTTCTCCCCTCGCACTGCTCCACTCCTGGAAGGGGCGATGCAGTGTTGCCTCTCTGGGAAAAACGGCCGGGGTGAAGGAGAGGTGAGAGCGGATCGAAATCACAGATTCCCGCCAGACAAACGGCCAGGGGTCAGATAAGGTGAAAGAGGATCAAAACGACAGATTGGGAAGGACCAATCAGAGGGTTCCACGAGGGAGCGTGGGATTGGACAGAGCCAGCCACAAACCGGTATAAAAGGGCGAGCGCTAAGAGCGCGAGGCAGTTCTCCCCACACGAAGACCGAAGCCCGGCCTGAAGACAGCTAGGACCCTGGGTCCCAGCCTTCCAGCCCTTCTCAGGGCTGAGGCTCA
>JAAXLI020001600.1:0-13610 GCA_014621495.2 Entosphenus tridentatus
GGTGGAGGGAGGGGTGGAGGGGGAGGTGCAGAGGGAGGTGGAGGTGGAAGTGGAGGGGGAGGTGGAAGGGGAGGTGGAGTGGAGGGGAGGGGTGGAGGGGGGTTGTGATCCCGTGGGACACGGCGCAGGTGTCGTGGCGTGGCGCGGCTCACACTCGGCGCCGATATTTGCTCTCCGCTTGGGGAGAGAAGATTGAAGGCGCGTGCAGATTTGTGCATTACTACACTGGGGGCTGGGGGGGGGAGAGAGAGCACGCGAACACGTGTGGGATAGGGTTACAGGATGCGGGCTGTAGGGTTACAGAGGAGGAGGAGGGTCATGACGATGATGAGGACGATCTTCTACTACATCTTCTGCTTTATTTCCTTGCGGCGGCTGATGCAGATGCAGTCAACAACTTTACAACGCCACATTCAGGTTGCAGAGCCAGCAAATAACCACAGCGCAAGCAGCCAGCCGAGTTGTATCGCTATGATGTCTCTATAGGGGTCTCTGAGTCTCTGTGTGTCTCTATTAGTATGGGTTTATGTGAGTGTCTATGATCTTTGTGGGTCTCTATTTGTCTGGATCTCTATGGGTATCTATGCGTCTCTGTGGGTCTCTATTAGTCTGGACTTCTATGAGTGTCTATGAGTCTCTTCCTCTGCTTTCGCATGGCTGCTGCTGATGTAGATTCGGAGTCAACAACTTTACAACGCCACATTCAGATGGCCGATCCGGTCTTCATCGGTGATGCTCGATAACAGAACTTGCCCCAACAGTCTGTTATAGGCTGTACGGAGGATCGTTGTCTTTGTGTGTGTGTTGAACTTTTTTCGCACCGTACGTAGCCAACTGCGCTAATCGGCGGTGCGGGGGAAGGACAACAAACTAGAACACAAGCAGCAGTCCGAAAGAAATGAGTTCGTCAATCTAGATGATGATGATGATAACAATTTAAAAGTGCGTAGCTCCCAGTGGCTACCGAACATCGGAAGGGCAGAGCGTTCCAGACGGCCGCGGAAGCAGCGCGTCTGAAAGCGCCGCGCGATGCAGCGCTGAGTGTGCGACACGTGGAGCAAACGAGGTGGCCAGAAGGGGGGCGATGAGGAGGATGAGGAGGGGTAGAGGAGAGAGAGGGTGGCTGGCGTGCGTGAGCCTGGGTCATTCTATAACTAAAACAATTAAAAATACAAATTATTTCACCAGGTAAGGCCCCACTGAGCTGTGCGACTCTTTTTCAGAAGCTGGCCACAGCAAATGACAGCTCGACGAATGTGTCTCATCATCATCGTCGTCGTCGAGTGGAGAAAGTGTAGCAGCCGAATACTCTAACGGCGCGATGTTGATTCCAAATGTGGAGTCAGATAAACAAAAATCCACGCGGCCACGGGGAGACAGACAGAGAGAGACACGCAAACTCTAACTATTATACAGCAGGCGTCAGTGTCAGGATCGAAGCCACGAGTGAGAGGGGAGAGTGGGGAGCAGAGGGAAGAGTGAGGGAGCGAGAGAGGTGAGGGAGAGGAGAGTGAGGGGTGAGTGAGGGGTGAGGGGGGTGAGGGGGGGGGTGCCCTGGGAGGCGCCCGGAGCGAGCCTCAGAGAATGCGAACCGAGCCCCTGGGCGCACCACGCGCTCCATGCGCCTGGTGTGAGCAGCACGGAGGACACAGAGACACAGATAGACACAGAGACACACACACAGAGACATAGAGATACACACAGAGACACAGAGAGACACACACAGAGACGCAGAGATACACACAGAGACACAGAGAGACACACACAGAGACACAGAGATACACACACAGAGACACAGAGAGACACAGACACACAGAGACACACACAGAGGGACACAGAGACACACACACAGACAGACACACACACATACAGATAGACGCAGAGACACACAGACGCAGAGAGAGATAGAAACACACACAAACAGGTGGACTGACACACACACACAAAGATCCCCCGACAAGTCTTAACAGATTGTTGGGGCAAGTGCTGTTAGCGAGTAGCACCTATGAGACACACACGCACACACGCACACACACACACACGCACACACAGGCAGACAGGTGGGGGACAGGTGCTGTGACCCTACACCACCACAGGTGACTCGGCCCGGGACGAGGAGGAGAGAGCAGAGGGAGGAGCAGAGACTGGAGCAGGAGGAATCAGGCAGCAGAAGGAAGCTGTCAGATGTAGCTTCTGCGGCCGTCTGGAACGCTCTTCTCTCCGATATTAGCAACAGACGTGGTGCTACGAACTTTGAAATCATCGTCTAGGATTGACAAAACTCATTGCTTTCGAACAGTTTTGCGTGCGCGTGTGTTTAGTTTGTTGTTCCTCCCCCCCTCCTCCCGGCATCTCCGATTAGCGCGGTTGGCTACGCGCGCTGGTGCAAAGGAAGTTCAACGCAAGCAAGGAAGCGGGTGGGTGCAGAATCATCAGCTAGCAAACAGCAGACAGGGGCGAGGAGGAGAGAGGAGGAGGCGATGCCGCGCTCGTTCCTCGTCAAGACGCGCGCGGTCCGCCGCGCTCATCCGCAGCTGCTGCTGCTGCGCCCTCTGCACGGCGCTGCCGATGCCGCTGCCGATGCTGCCGCTGCGGCCACAGGTACGGCACCAGCCCTGGCACTCAGGGGCCCAAGTTGCACGACAGATCTCACGCGAACGCCGCCTTTACATCGCTGAGAGGCATTTAAATCCTAGCTAAAGGCGGCGGTGGCGCTGGTTGTGGTGGTGGTGGTATTGTCTACGCTGGTGGCTACGCTGCTGGTGGTGGTGGCTACGCTGGTGGTGGTGACTACGCTGGTGGTGGTGGCTACGCTGCTTTTGGTGGTGGGTCAGGGGTGGAAAAAACCTAATCCTTTCACATCCGAATTTGAGATTTAAGGTTCAACCCTTAATAAACCTTAACAAACCTTAATAAACCTCATGGTTTTATTCGCAATACTCCCAGAGCAGCACGAGTCCTCCGACGAGTCCATGTCTTCGCCCTCGGACATCGAACTGCATTCGGCGAACGCCCCATAGTTGCTCTCGAGGTAGACCAACTTCTCCACCGAACTGGACGCCAAGCTGTTCCTGAGCTCGCTGTTTATGAAGCCCATAGTTGAGAAGTTGCACTCCGAGGCTGCAGAGGAACGTCGCCGTCGTGAACAGCTTGACGCTGATTTTCTGAAGATCGGGCCAGGCCACGCCGTCAGACTGCCAATACTGCCAAGGTGTCTTACGTCCCTTGAGCAGCGTAATGAATCTAAACCCGCCGGCATCCTTCTCCTGCTGCGCCGAGATGATGTACTCGGTGAGCTGCGTAAAGATCACCTCTCGTCATCAACCGCCGTCTCATTGTCGATTGGTGTCTCCGGTATGATTGTTCTCCAGCTCTTTTCGATTAGCCGGGCTCAAGCCCTCTCCAATGAAGCGAGGATCTAACAGATACGCCAGTCCATGGGGGCCTTTCGTACATGAACTGAAAGCGACTTGCTTCCAACTTGATCAGGTAGTTGATCTCTTCAGTGGTCGCATGACCGTCTTCATGCAGCTTGGCAAACTCAGCAGGGATTGTGTGAAAATCCGGCAAGACTTCAGTGGCTGATACGGAATCGGATTGATATTTAAAAATCAATGCGTCGATGGGCGTGGCAATGGCGAGGGATTTCTGCAACAGAGAGACGAAGTCGTCGCTCGTAATGACGGTCTTGATTGGCATGCGCTCGGATTTCTGAGCTACCGTCCCCTTGATTAAGTCGCGAACTGTGACGATGGAATGCAGAATCCTCTCCGACGACAACAGCGTCTCGCAACAGCCTTTGATCGTTCCCCAACGTGTAGGAGCCGGCCGGACCAACGCTCAAATACCAGTGATCTTCTGTTCAGCCTGCAGCTGTGCCTTGAGCACGTTGTGAAACAATTTGACCGTGTCCTTGCACCCCACGATGAACTCAAGCAGGTACTCGAACAGATAGTCGATTGGGTATGTGTGTTCTGATTGGCCGGATTTCCCCATCTTCGTGGAAGAGAATATGTCCTTGACAAGCAAATGCAGACCATGCGACGTACAACCTTTGAAATAGGATGATGGGTGAGCTGTTCCCACGCATTCTTGTTAGTGGATGTGTTGTTGTCGGTGACCGCGCCAGCGAATGTAGTCTTCAGATGGGACGCCATCACACGTTGAAGATCCGAGGCGATCCAGTCAGCGTTGTGGCCCTGATCTCCAGTGGACACCGACTCGAGAAACAATGTTGTGGACGGCGATGTGACCATGTAGTTCACAATCGGATCATTCTTGATGTTTGACCATGCATCAGATGTCAGGCAAACTGACTTATTGACCAGGACAGTGTCAACCTTCTTCTTCATGTCGATGCACGCCCTGTCGAGCAATGGTCCGGCCAGCCTCGTCCTGTTCGGCAGCACTGAATCTGGGCGAAGATCCATCACAGCGATCACCAGGTTCTCCTCTTCGACCCGCTGGAACGACGTGCCCGAGACAAAATAATGCTTTGCTGTGGCCTGCTCGAACTTTCTCCTTCGTTCGCTTATCGAGCTTGGGTATTAGGTGATCTTTGATCGATCCTTGCTTCATTGACGAAGCATTCGATGTAGATGGAGTTGAGCTGCCGCTTGCCTTCGATGGCTTCACCCGCTTCTTGTTCAACGTATGCCACTCGGGACGATCATCTATCTCGGTGACATTCATTGACCTCCGAAAAGCGGCACATGCATTCAGGTGCCTCATTGCCTGCTCACTCTCCTTGTGATGGTTGAATTTGATGCGACAATGTTTGCAGACGGCACTCTTCAACTTGTGCGGTTTCGTGATCATCGGTGAAGTCGTGCCAAAACTGGCCTATCGAGCGTCCTCTGGCCTTCCCTGCATTCGCCGACGCCTCGTCGGCCACTCAATCCTTCTCCGCGTTGGCCACTACATTCTCCCCCATCACAATTACGACATCACTATCACATTGTTTGGAATCGAGTAAATCCTCATCCAGGTCCTGATCCATGATGCTGCTCGCGGTGGAAATTGAGTTCGTTTGATGACACTAGTAACTCAGGTAAAGCCAAGATTTCTCATTTCCGGGCTCCGGCCTTCCGCAGTCTGTTACTTCAGTCAGACTTCCTGCAAAAAAAAAATGGCGTATTTTAAAAATAAACATCAAAACCTCACCCTAACTGGCCCGACGGGATATTGAGGTTTTTCTACTTAAACCTTATCAAACCTAATTGTTTTAAACCTCGCCTTGCCACCCATGTGGTGGCAACGCTGCTGGTGGTGGTAGTGGCTACGCTGGTGATGGTGGTGGTGTCTACACTGGTGGTGGTAGTGGCTACGGTAGTGGCTATGCTGGTGGTGGTGGCTACGCTGGTGGTGGTGGCTACGCTGATAGTGGTGGTGGTTACGCTGCTGGTGGTGGTGGTAGGGATCGGTGGCGTAGCTTTTTAAATGCCCCGCGCTACGAACCTGGCCCACCCGAGTTCGATTCCCGCTCACGGCCAACACCAGTGACGATTATATCTGAACCCGTCCTGGGCCTCTTCCCCCTAGGTCGCCTCAGCCTCAAATGAGTACGCGACGCGGTGTGTAAACGCCCACGTAGTTACGCCACGGCGTCTACAGAGGGGCTGCTCCCTTCTATGGTGGTGGAGACCCATTTCCGTCAGCCGTACACGGGGGTCTGTGCGTTCACCATTCACACCTGGACCCGCGCCTACCCTTCTCCCACCTTGCCCTTCCTCCCCGTCTCCCACCCTTCCCTCCCTCCCCATCTTCCAGGGGAGCTGTGGCCCGGGATTCGGAGTCCCAGATCGGGGGAGCAAGAACCCCAGCCAGGTACCCTTCCTCTATGCGAGTAGAGTTTTATTATTTACTATTTTTGTGGAGTATTTTTTTTTGTACCGGGCAATGTCCCCTGAGCTATGTTAGCTTTTTTTCAGAAGCGACTTGGCCATAAATGAAAGCTCAACTAAGTGGCTTATCGCGTCAACATTTGTAGCATACAATCACTCTAAACCGACATTGTTCCGATATGTGGAGGAAAATACCGGAGATCTAAACGTGAGTCTATGAGTCTTTATTTGAGTCTATGAGTATCTGCGTGGTGAGTCTATGAGTATTTACGTGAGTATATGGGTCTCTCTGTGAGTATATTGGTATCTATGCGAGTCTATGACTCTTTCTGTGAGACCTATGGCTCTCTATGTGAGTATATGAGTCTCTGTGTGAGTCTATGGGTCTCTGTGTAAGGCTAAATGTATATGTTTGAGTATATTGTTCTCTACGTGAGTCTATGAGTCTCTGTGTGAGACCATGGGTCTCTGTGTGAGTTCAATGGCCTCTCTGTGGGTCTATGGGTCTATCTGTGTGAGTTAATGAGTCTCTGTGTGTGTCTATAAGTCTCTGTTTGAGTCGATGTGTCTCTGTGTGAGTCTATGGGTCTCCGTGTGAGTCTATGAGTCTCCGTGTGAGTCTGTGTGTCTCTATGTGAGTATATGGGTCTCTGTGTGAGTCTATGGGTCTCTATGTGAGTCATTAATAACCAGGCTGAGACCATCAACTAGCAACACTTGAGAATGCCGTTTAATCTCGGGCAGCAGCTGGAACCCAAAATGGAACCCAGGCATCCCAGCAGCGCCGGTTCAGCTGTAACGACCCGACCCACGTTCGCATCATCAACACAACTCCACTTTGGGAGGCATTGTTCAGGTCGAGGATGAAGTCGGTAACAAGAGCAGGCAAACAAAGCCAACAATTTTTATTTAAAATTGTATTTCACAAGGTATAGACCATGAGCTACTATGTAAGCTCTTTTTTCAGAAGCGACCTGGCCACAAATGATAGCTCAACGAAGTGGCTGATCAACACGTGGGCAGTTTTTATCAAGTCAAGAACGCATGTTTTTAAATGTGGAGGGAAAAATATATATAGAAAGCGTCACGGTCGGGATCGAACCCACGAGTTCCTGTATACCACGCGATGTAGTTAACATCTCCTAGCCACCATAATGATAATGAGAGAGACACGCAAACTCAAAATATACAGCAGCAGGCGTCAGGGTTGGGATCGAACCCACGACCTCCTGTATACCAGGCGAGGTAGTCAACATCTCCTAAGCCACCGTATTAATTTAGTGTGTGTTGGGCTGTTCTGAGTCAACGGTGCCGTCTAACTAAGGGGAAGAGGCAGCAGCAGGAGCTCTGGTCGCGGACCACAGAGAACGTTATCATAGTTCGACACCTGCCCCAGTGTGTGTGACGTTTCGGGTGATACAGGCCCCCCCAATTCTGGGGGAGGGGGGGAGGTTTCTCCCTTTGCCTCGTACACAAGAGGTAGTCGGTTGGATCCCGATCCCGACGCCTGCTGCTGTATATTTGGAGTTTGTGTGTGAGTCTCTCTCTCTCCCCGTGGTCGCGCCGATTTTTATCCAGATCCTCCGATTTTTTCCTTCCACATTTAGAATCAACATCTCGCGTTTAGATTATTTGGCCGCTGATATATTTACACGCGATGGTATGAGCCACTTCGTTGGGCTATCATTTGTTGCCAGGTCGCTCCTGAAAACGAGCTACATGAGCTTAGTTGGCCCTTCCCCCGGACCTCCGATTAGCACGGTTGGCTACGTACGGTGCAAAATAAGTTCAAAACACACCAAAGAACGCACAAAGATTCACCGTTATAGCTTTAACAAACTGTTGGGGCAAGTGCTGTTAGCGAGCACCTACGAAGGCCGGAACGGTACACGAGGGGGTGGGTGGCCAGCAACACGCCCGACCGCCTTTGTCTCCCCAGTGGCGATGTTTACTATACAGCTACTCATTTGAGGCTGAGTCGTCCCAGGGGAGGCCCAGGACCGGTTCAAATAATCGTCACCGGTGTTGGCCGTGAGCGGGATTCGAACCCGGGTCGCCGGGTTCATCGTGCACACGCACACACGTACATAGCTGGACTAATATATATTTTCGTGTGAGATCTCAAACCCACCCACCACCTCGTGACGCCGACTCGTGGGGAACCGCCAGCGTCTCGTTGTCCACCGCAGTGCATTGTGGCTCTTGCAGTAGTGATGGGCGGTTGTTACTTTCTTTAGCGAATCCCACCTCAACCCCCACCACCCACGCCCCAAAGGGAATGACTCTTCTTGTTGCTTTGGTTGCGGGCCCCCTACACTACGACTACATCAGCGCCCCCCACAATAATTACCATCTACTGATGCCCCTTCCCACTATCCCCCCTCTTCCTATCCCCCCCCCCCCTCTATCCCCCCTCTCCATCCCTCCTCTATCCCGCCTCTCCCCACCCCCCTTTATTCCCCCTCCCCCTACGCCCCCTCTATCCCCCCTCGCCATCCCTCCTCTATCCCCCCCTCTCACCCCCCTCTATCCCCCCTCTATTCACCTCTCCATACCCCCCTCCATCCCCCCCTTCCCCCGGCTCCTCCGCCCCTTTATCCTCTCCACCTTCCCCCCCTTCATCCCCCCTCTATCCCCCATCTCCCCACCCCCCTTTATCCCCCCTCTATCCCCTCTCTCCCCACCTCCCCTCTACCACCCCCCCACCCCTTCCCCAAATCCCTCCGCACCCCCACCCCATTCACAGGCGAACCCCCCCAGCTCCCAGCGGCACCCCCCGCCCTGGGGCCCCCACCCCCTCTCCTCCACCTGCACCCCGCCCCGCGCCTGCCCCCCGGCTGGGTCACGACCCCTGAGGCTGGAGGAGTGTGGAGGTCGCAGGGACCTCGGGGTCACGGTTCGACTCCCGGCTCGGGGCTCGAGTTGCTGAGGGCGCGGCTGCTGCTCCACGGCGGGGCCTGCACCTGCGTGCAGTGCAAAAAGGTGAGGCAAGAGCAATGGCAAAGTGTCCACCCTCACCATGTAGCCTCAGCAGGTGGTTGGGGCAAGTGCAGTCAGCGAAGAGAAGCAGCGACGACGACCGGCACGGTGCTCACGGACAATTTTGTTGCCACCGAATGCCGATGTTTGACACGTGGGGAAGCGGGACACTATATATTTATTTTCTTGAGGCCGAGTCGACCTAGGGGAAGGCCCAGGACCCGCTGTTGGCCGTGAGCAGGGAATGGAACTCGGGTCGGCGGGTTCCCATCGCAGCGCCAGCGCGCTAACCGCTGCGCCACCGCTCCCCCGCAGGAGCAGGCAAGGGCACCTGTCACGCTGAGCTTGGTCGCTAGGAGATGTTGACTACCTCGCCTGGTGTAAAGGAGGTCGTGGGTTCGATCACGACCCTGACGCCTGCTGCTGTATATTTGGAGTTTGCGTGTCTCTCTCTCATCATCATCACGGTGGCTAGGAGATGCTAACTACCTCGCCTGGTCTACAGGAAGTCGTGGGTTCGATCCCGACCCTGACGCCTGCTGCTTTATATTTGGTGTTTACGTGTCTCTCTCTCTCTCCGTTGTCGCGTGGATTTTTCTCTGGATCCTCCGGGATTCCCTCCACATTTAGAATCAACACCACACGTTTACGATGATGATGATGGTAAGCTACTTCCGTTGAGCTATCATTTGTGGTAACCAGGTCGCTGCTGAAAAAGTGCTACGTATATCAGCGGGGCCTTACTTTGTAAAATAAAATAAAAAGTTTAGATTCTAGTTTACAATCCGGACTGGACACGGGAATTACAATGGGGCAGGCACGCGAGACGCGGTATCTGTGCCTCTGCAGGGACTCTTCTATTTACGAACGAGTTAGGTTCCAGATGTCTGTTCGTAAGTCGAATTGTCCTAATTAGAGGACTCCCCGTCCCTGTTGTGTGCTGCTGCCCCTCCCCGCCAGGTGTTCTCCACGCCGCATGGCCTCGAGGTGCACGTGCGGCGCGCGCACAGCGGGGCGAGGCCCTTCGCGTGCGCTCGCTGCGACCGCAGCTTCGGCCACGAGCACAGCCTGGAGCAGCATCACGCCACGCACACACAGGTAAGCTGCACTGCTCGTGATAATGATGTTGATGATGATAAAGCCACCATCACCACCATCACCACCATCACCACCATCTCCACCATCTCCACCACCATCACCACCATCACCACCACCATCTCCACCATCACCACCATCATCTCCAACACCACCACCATCACTACCACCATCACCACCACCATCACCACCACTATCACTACCACTATCACCACCATCTCCACCATCATCACCATCACCACCACCATCATCACCATCACCACCACCATCATCACCATCACCACCATCACCACCACCATCTCACCATCACTACCACCATCACCACCACTATCACTACCACCATCACCATCATCACCACCATCACCACCACCATCTCCACCATCACCACCATCTCCAACATCACCACCATCACCACCATCACCACCACAGAGGCCGATGCAGCACCAAGGCACGCACACGCAGGTAATGGCACTGCTCACGATGATGATGATGATGATGGTGATGATGAAGCCACCATCATCACAATGACAGCGACGAAGGGTGACAGCGGCAAAAGGATGGTTACTGGGTGTCCCAATCGCTGTTTGTTTGGTTAAAAGTGTTGATTATTTGATTTAAAATCAAATTCGAGCAATTCACAGGGTCAATAGCAATGTGGTCTCAACGCCCTTTCAATGACAAACAGTTTAAAGATAATGTTTAAATGTAAACAAAGAAAGCTGAGCTCCTTTCTTATAAATCCATGACCGGGTGGAGGCCTTTCTCACCACACCAGGTCGGTAACGGTGGATTTTTTTACTATACTCTGGTCAGTGCGGGCTGCTAAAGGCGGCGATCGGGACAGGTTCAGGCATTGCTCGTCACACGGTGCTTATCGCCCTGGTCGGGATTCTAACTCAGGTGGCAAAGGTTCGTTTCACAGCGCAGTGCGCAGGAAACCGGCTCCGTAATTCCTCAAATCAGTTTCGAGCAGAAAAGCACGATTTGTGGGGCAATGATTCCTGCAAATTGAGGAGGTGTTCGATTTCTATGCAAACGCTCAGTAAGCAGATCCTGCCAATTCTGTTTAAACAGCTGCTCCCATTATTTGATGATGTCCACTGTTATTGTATCGGCTCCGACGCCGTGGGGGGGCTGAGTTTTCATGCCGGTGGCTAGGAGATGTTAACTCTCTCGCCTGATGCGTAGGAGGTCGTGGGTTCGATCCTGACACTGACACCTGATGCTGTATATTTGGAGTTTGCGTGTCTCACTCTCATCAACATCACAGTGGCTAGGAGATGTTAACTCCCTCGCCTGGTGCGCAGGAGGTCGTGGGTTCAATCCCGACACTGACGCCCGCTGTATATTTGGAGTTTGCGTGTCTCTCTCTATCTCATCATCATCACGGTGGCTAGGAGATGTTAACTCCCTCGCCTGGTGCGCAGGAGGGCGTGGGTTCGAACCCGACACTGATGCCCGCTGTATATTTGGAGTTTGCGTGTCTCTCTCTCCGTGGTCACGTGGCTTCTTCTCAAGGTCCTCCAGTTTTTTTCCCCTCCACATTTAGAATCAACGTCACGCTACATGTCCACACGATAATGACGTCATCGTAACCGGAAGCGTTAGGCCGTTGGCGTTGTCAAAGTCCAGCCAATCGGAGGCGCCCTAAACGTTCCCGCCAAAAAATCCCCGCGCTCGCGGACACAAACCGCACGTTCCGCGAGCACGCGCGCTCATTGGCCTGGCGGGCGCGTGGCTCGTCGAGATTGTCGCCCGAACGCGACCGTTCAACATGCATGCATGGCACGTCGTGTTGTGTTTGCATGTTGAGCGGTGGTGGAGCGGTTCGCGCACTGCGCTACGAACCTGACGACCCGACTTCGATTCCCGCTCACGGCCAACACCAGTGACGATTATTTGAACCGGTCCTAGGCGTCCCCTAGGTCGACTCGGCCTCAAATGAGTAGCTGGGTGCGGTGCGTAATAAACGTCGCAACTTCTGAGACAAAATCTGCCGGGCTTGGTACTGGCCACCCACCCCCTTGTGTGCCGTTCCGGCCTTCATAGGTGCTACTCGCTAACAGCACTTGCCCCAACAGTCTGTTCGGGCTATACGGGGGATCTGATTGTCTTTGACTTGTATGTTGAACCTCTTTCGCACCGTCCTCAGCCGACCGTGCTTAACGAAGGTGCGGCACGCAGTAGCGCCATGCCAAGGCGCTTTGTTGTCCCCCATCGAATGCACCTCGTGGTCGTGTCGTCGTCCTCACCTGAGAAGTGTTTTATTTTCTTCTTCCCGTGGGGTTGCGGTGACATTGATCTCTTTCTCTCTCTTTATTTTTTTCTTATTTTTCTTTTGTCTTTTTCATTTTTCGGACATTGTCCAAACAGGAATTTCAGCTAAACTATATAAATGTAAAATAAATATCAAGTAAAGACGCATTAAGCTATGTAGCTCCTTTTCAGAAGTGACCCGGCTATCGCAAATGAAAGCCCAATGAAGGGGCGTATCACGACGTGGGAATTCAAAACAGCCAAACACTCTCAACGTCACGTTTCTAAATGTGGTGGGAAAAACCGCAGGACCCGGAGAAAAATCCACTCGACCATGGACAAAGAGAGAGACACGCAAACTCCAAATATAAAGCAGGAGGCGTCAGGGTCGGGATCGAACCCACAACTTCTTGCGCACCAGGCGAGGGAGTTAACATTTCCTAGCCACCGCGGCGCTCCAGTCGCTGTAGGGATCGAGTCCTGTCACTGGTTCCATGGCCTTGTCGTCGCTATCAGGGTCCACCTCGCTGCCTCAACAGCTACCAATTTGCGATGTAACAGCCATCGCACCCGCGATTTGTAGAAATCAAATGAAACGCGAGACGCGAACGGGCGAAGTGCGAATGCCATTCGCGACGTGTTTGACAAACAAATGAAAGTGATTGTTTGAGCAACACAATACCGTAATAATGCCCAATGTAGATGCACACATATGGTGCCAATTCACTGCAGGCAAAACATGGATGAGGATAATTAAATAAAGAGGAAAACGAGATGGCTTTTAACACAGAGTTAATTTGATAACGAAATGCATTTGGGTACACAGTACCCACACTGGCTCATGGTGAGTGGTAGAGTTAATGGTTGAGCAGGTGTTTGTGCTCATTGCGTGGTTGAGTGATGTTGCCGGTGAGTGGTTGAGTGTTGGTGTGAGTGGTAGAGTGAACGGTGAGTGGTTGAGTGGTTGAGTTAATGGTTGAGCGGGTGTTTGTGCTCGTTGCGTGGTTGAGTGATGGTGCTGGTGAGTGGTTGAGTGGTGGTATTAGTGAGTGGTCAAGCGGTTGTGCTGTAGTTGATTGGTTGTGTCGAGCTGGTGAGTTTCCCTGTTAGGAAGTGAGTGGCCGTGTGGGTGGTTGATTGGTTAAGTGGTTGAGTGGCCGTGTGGGCGGTTAAGTGGTTAAGTGGTTAAGTGGATGAGTGGTTGTGTGGTTGGTTGTGTGGTTAAGTAGTTGAGTGGTTGTCTGGTATTGTGGGTGGTTAGGTGGTTGAGTGGCTGTGTGGTTGGTTGTGTGGTTAAGTGGTTGAATGGTTGTATGGTTATGTGGATGATTAAGTGGTTAAGTGGCTGTGTGGTTGGTTGTGTGGTTGAGTAGTTGTGTGGTTATGTGGTTGGTTAAGTGGTTGAGTGGTTATGTGGTTGGTTGTGTGGTTAAGTGG
>JAAXLI020001600.1:13620-25502 GCA_014621495.2 Entosphenus tridentatus
TGGTTAAGTGGTTGAGTGGTTATGTGGTTGGTTGTGTGGTTAAGTGGTTGAGTGGTTATGTGGTTGGTTGTGTGGTTAAGTGGTTGAGTGGTTGTGTGTTAACGTGGTTGGTTAAGTGGTTGAGTGGCTGTGTGGTTGGTCGTGTGGTTAAGTGGTTGAGTGGCTGTGTGGTTATGTGGTTGGTTCAGTGGATGTGGTTTGTTGTGTGGTTGAGTGGCTGTGTGGTTATGTGGTTGGTTAAGTGGTTTGAGTGGCTGTGTGGTTGGCTGCCGTGTGTGCAGGAGCGCAGCTTCGCGTGCGACATCTGCGGCAAGGCGTTCAAGCGCTCGTCCACGCTGTCCACCCACCTGCTCATCCACTCGGACACGAGACCCTACCCCTGCGCCTACTGCGGCAAGCGCTTCCACCAGAAGTCCGACATGAAGAAGCACACGTTCATACACACAGGTGAGACACACACACCTACTCACACACACCTACACACCCATCTACACACACCTACACACACACCTTCATACACACCTTCATACACACAGGTGAGACACACGCACACCTACACACACACCTACACACAACAACAACCGCCATTCGCTTGTGCCAGGCCATGTGCACCTTGAGGCCACATAAAGTGTCGAACGAACGCTCGCTGGCAGGAGGTCACGGGGCAGACCCAGGTGCCACGGGTTGACTGACTGAGATGACCGAGATGACTGGCTGATGCACCACCTGTGCCCCCTATTGTGCCAACTTGCTGTGCTTCAGCCACCCGGTGCTCCGCTCGTTGTTGTGAGCGTCGCTCATCCGCCCTCCGTTGTTGTTGGAGGGCGACTGCCTCCAACTGCCCAGTAGCGTCCTTCACGAGCCTCCTCCACAGAGGCCGATCTTGACACCGCTGGTATCAGTCATCGGCAAGTCCACTCAACTCCACGTCCTCCTGTACCACATCACTCCATTTCTTCTCTAGCCCGTGCCGCGCCCGTTTAGCCCCCTCGATCCGGCCGAACAAAAGCTGTTTAGGCATGCGGTGGCTGGGCATGCGGGCTACATGACCCAGCCAACGCAGCCTTGCCTGCCGAAGGAGCTCACCGATTGGACTTTGCCCAGATCTTTCAAGGATTTGTGAGCTCCTCACACAATCCAGCCTGGTTAAACCCAGGGTGGATCGAAGGCAGGTCAGCCTAAATGTTTCTAACCGGCGGAGATGCTCCATTAGGGGGGTCCACGTTTCACAAACGTAGAGAAGGGAGGGAATGACCGTGGCAGAGAAGACCTGAAGCTTCGTGTAGCTTCCACACAACGTTACGCAACCGATAAAAAGATAATGCCGCTCGACTGATTCTGAGTGAGACCTACACACACACCTTCATACACACAGGTGAGACACGCACGAACACCTACACACACACCTACAAAGATAAAGATTCCCCCATATAGCCTTAATAGATTGTAGGGGTAAGTGCTGTTAGCGAGCAACTATGAAGGCCGGCACGGCACACGAGGGTGTGGGTGGCCAGCACCACGCCCACCCGCCTTTGACTCCCCAGTGGCGATGTTTACACACCGAGTCGACCTAGGGGAGGCCTGGGACCGGTTCAGATCATCGTCGCTGGTGTTGGCCGTGAGCGGGAATCGAATTCGAGTTTATAACACAGCGCACAAACCGCTACACTTCCGCTCCCCACATCCACTTACACACACACAGACGTTCATACACACACCTACACACACAGGTGAGATACACACACACCTACACACGTGTTCATACACACGGGTGAGACACACACCTATAAACAGGTGAGATATACTCACACCTACATACGCACAGTTGAGATATATACACGCACATGTTCATACACACGGGTGAGACACACACACACACCGAAACACCTACCTACATACAGGTGAGAAATATATACGCACCGATACACAGGTGAGACACACACACCTAAATACACACGGGTGTCACATACTTACACACCTACACACACACAGGTGACACACACACAGGTGACACACACACGTGACATACACATACACAGGTGACACACACACACACACGTGACACACACACACACACAGTGAGACACACACACAGGTGACACACACACACAGGCGATACACACACAGTGACACACACACAGGTGACACACACACACGTGACATACACACAGGTGACACACACACAAAGGTGACACACACACAGGTGATACACACACAGGTGACACACACACACAGGTGACACACACACACGTGACACACACCCACGTAACACACCCACACACAGGTGACACACACACACACACAGGTGACACACACAGGTGACACACACATAGGTGACACACACAGGTAACACACACACGTGACAACAACCGCCGTTCGCCACTAAGTGGCGGTGACGTCACCACGACGCTTGTGCCAGGCCTGACACAAGTGACACACACACACGTGACATAGACACAGATGGTACATACTGAGTCGACCCCCCCCCCATCGTGTTCCTTGCCCCGCACACACACACACACAGGTGAGAAGCCCCACAAGTGCTCCGTGTGCGGCAAGGCGTTCAGCCAGAGCTCCAACCTCATCACGCACTCGCGCAAGCACACGGGCTTCAAGCCCTTCGCCTGCGACCTCTGCGGCCGCGGCTTCCAGCGCCGCGTCGACTTGCGGCGGCACCGCGACGCGCAGCACGGGGGCGAGGGGGTCCTGGGGGGCGAGGAGGTCGTGGGGGGCGAGGGGGGCGAGAGGGGAGAAGGGGGCGAGGGGGGCGAGGGGGCGGCGCGGGGGGCGACATCATCTGAGACTGCTGGACGTGTGTGAAAAAAGGGCTGCATTGCTCGTCGGATTCCTCCGGTAGAAATACATATTCTGGTTGAGATTCTGCGTGCGTGTCACTTGTGTGTGTGTCACCTGTGTGTGTGTGTGTGTGTCACCTGTGTGTGTGTATCACTTGTGTGTGTGTGTCACCTGTGTGTGTGTCAGTATGTGTGTGTCACCCGTGTGCGTGTGTCACCTGTATCAGGAGCCCGTTGCATTGCTGTGATGTCTTCCTCGTATTTGTGGATCGGGGAATTATTGCGTCGGTATACGTTGTACGGTCTGCGCTGAGCCTATGGTGTAGTGATGAGTCTATGGGCAGTGTTGAGTCTATGGGCAGTGCTGAGTCTATATACTGCAATGCTGAGTATATGGATCTCTATGGGTTATCTATGAGTCTCTGCGAGTCTCTATGAGTCTGGATCTCTATGGGTATCTATGAGTCTCTGTGAGTCTCTATGAGTTTGGATCTCTATGGGTATTTATGAGTCTCTATACGTCTCTGTTATTCTGGATCTTTGTGGGTCTCTATGAGTCTCTGTGAGTCTCTATTAGTCTGGATCTCTGTCGGCATCTGTGTGTCTCTCTGGGTCTCTATTAGTCTGAATCTCTATGAGTGTCTATGAGTCTGTGTGCGTCTCTATGAGTGGATCTTTGTGGGTATCTATGAGTCTCTGTGAGTCTTTATTAGTCTGGATCTCTATGGGTATCTATGAGTCTCTGTGAGTCTCTATTAGTCTGGATCTCTATGGGTTTCTGTGAGTCTCTGTGGGTCTCTATTAATCTGGATCTCTGTCGGCATCTGTGTGTCTTTGTGGGTCTCTATTAGTCTGAATCTCTATGAGTGTCTATGAGTCTCTGTGCGTCTCTATTATTCTAGATCTATATGAGTGTCTATGAGTCTCTGTGCGTCTCTATTAGTCTAGATCTCTATGAATGTCTATGAGTCTCTGTGGGTCTCTATTAGTCTGGATCTCTATGAGTATCTATGAGTGTCTGTGCGTCTCTATTAGTATGGATCTCTATGAGTGTCTATGAGTCTCTTCTTCTTCCGTATGGATGCAGAGCCAGCAACGTGCAACGTCACATTGAGGTGGTCAAGCCAGCAGATGACCGCCTCACGAGACAGCTGAGCAGTTGCATCATCATCATCATCATCGTCATCATCATCGTCGTCGTCGTCATCATCATCGTCATCGTGATCATCATCATCGCTCTTGGCGTCTCCTTTGTCGTGTTTGTGGATCGGGGAATTGTTGCGTCGTTAGATCTTGTGACGGTGAGTGCGTTCTGGATGGCCATTCGCCACACGTCTACCGGACAGTTTTCTTTTTTATGTTTCCATTTGTGCATCAAGGTACTATCCGCATCTCGTTCTGCTTGCTGCCGTGGCTTGTGCAGTCATAGCGAGGAGCATGAGAGCAGCGTCGCGGAAGATATCAAAAGCCAAGGAGGTCCATATTCTTGGTTCTTTCGGTAAAGTCACGTAGAAGGGAAATAATGAAAGAATACAAATAAAACATAATAAAATAAAAGTCTCACGAAGTTTCGGCCACAACTCGAGCAGCCATCCTCAGGTGAAGAAAGCCAAGGAGGTGTTTGTTTTGTTTGTTTGCGAAGTTCTTGTTGAACTCCGTTCAGCTCTCCGGGCTCGGCCGCATTTACATCATCAGAGGTCTCCCACGGGCGCTAACCGCGCAGACGCTCCATCGTGAACGTCTGTGGTAGGTCGGGTCTGAGTCATCCACCGTCGGATGAATCCGCCACCACCACCATACACATCACGGGCGCTGCGATGTAGCAAAGACAAAGATCCCCCGGGTTGCCTTGACAGACAGTCGGGGGACAAGTGCGTTTTCAGTTTCAGTTTTCAGTTTCATTTATTAGGTGTAACCCCGTGAGCCATGCGGCTCTTGACTCGGGTGCAACCGCAACAAAACAAAAACATGAACAAGGGACATATTAAAGTGACGACACGCAACAGAAAAATCCTGGAAGAAACAGCAAAGTCTTCCAGAAAAAAACACCGCATTTCAACGCTGTGTGCAAAAATCCCAGTGGGATTACAACTCAAACAATAACAAGCATAAGACTAAGTAGATTAAGGTTATCAAGCCAACTCTGTACTACAACAAACAGACATAGCCAGACCAAACCGTCCTCAAAATCACCAAAATAAAGCCACAAAAACAATGTAACAGTGATCATAGGAACTGTGATTCAAATCCAACAACAAACATTCACGCATTGAGCGAGTAGCACCGATGAAGAACGCTGCGGCCGTCTGGAACGCTCTTCCTTCCCATATTAGGAAGCCACTGGTAGCTACGCACTTTTAAATCATCATCATCTAGATTGACCAACTGTTTTTCTTCAGAACTGCTTTGTTGTGTTTAGTTTGTTGTCCTTCCCCCACACCTCCAATAATCACGGCTTGCTACGTACGGTGCGAAAGAAGTTCAACATACGAGAGGGTTGGGTGACCAGCACCACGCCCAGCTGCCTTCGTCTCCCGAGTGGTTCTAAATCAGACTCAGGAACCTGATGAGCTATGAAGCTCTTTTCTCCACAGATATCCAGTGTGCAGTAAAAATGAAGGGGCCAAATCCTTGTCATTCATAGCGGCGGTTCTCAAAGTCGTATTTGGCCCGCGGATCACTCAGCGTGAACATTGACGTGGACCACACAGCCGTCCACTCCGTGGTGACAGGACGCATTCACTTCACTCTCTCTCTCATGTACTACGTTGAACTTCTTTCGCACCGTTCGTAGCCTACCGTGATAATCGGACGTGCGGGGGAAAAAAAAATACTAAATGGCAGTAATACAAAATGATTCATATTACCCGAGCACAACAATATTATTTTTTTTCAAAACGCAGCTCCAAAGTTTAGTTTAGAGGTGGGGGGGGCGGGGGGGCATTTCAATGTAAGGGCTAGGGTACGTTTAAACAAGGTAGTTTACCTAACTTCATTTGTAAATTAAATAGCGTAAGTAACGTCCGAAACTACAACAGTTTCATAATAAACGTGGTCATAATTTCCGGATCTAACGGCGTTTTTTGCATCACAACCCCGCGGGCCAACCTGGGATAGGGGAGCCGTCGCGGATCCAAACTTTTGAGAACCGCTGATTTACAGCGATCATGCCCCGAGCAAAATGAACACCCTCCGATAGTAGTTACAACAAACAACGATACCAACAGATGGGCGTGTTGGCGGAACGCGCCTCTGTCCGAAGCAAACCGCTCTGCGATCAAAATACGAACTTCCGATCGCTTCGACATCGCGAGGACTTGATTTTGACGCACCGCAAAATATTCTGACCCAGGGCGTTGGGAATCGACATCAAATAAATTATTATTGCTAAAATATCGATTTTTTTGTTATGAATTCCAAGCACCAACGGGTGTACCGCCAATGACGCTCAAGTCAAGAAGCGTCATCAAAACAAAAGGAGGGCAAACAACAACAAAAGCTCATACTCTTAGGGTTTTTTTCGGTAAAGTCACGTAGGTAAAAAATGAAATAAATAATACAAATTATAGAAATAATAACAAGTCTCTGTCATCAGGTGGGACCGTCACAGCTAAATTTACTGTAAATTTACTGATACAGTAATTGATACAGTCAATTTTTCTGTGACGGTCCCACCTGATGACAGAAACTTGTGTTGCCTCCGAAACATCGTGATTTATTATTTTATTTCTATTATTATTTCTATAATTTATATTTTTACCTACGTGACTTTACCGAAAAAGCCTAAGAGTATGAATCCTTGCAGTCACGAAAGCTTCAAATCTAGAACAACAAAGACGTCATCACCAAATGAGTCCATTAAGTCTCCCACATCCCAGAACACAATGCGAACGTTACACTGAAGCCGGGGAAACCTTCCCAGGACCCACACCTCTCTCCCTACCTCCCTCCCTGCCTACCTCCCTCCCTGCCTACCTCCCTCCCTACCTGCCTACCTGCCTCCCTCCCTCGCCCCCACCCACCCACCCCGCCAGCCCTCAGGGGGAGACACATGGGTGGGTGGATGTGGATGGGGGTGTGGGTGGGGGGGTGGATGGAGGTGTGGGTGAGGGGGTGAATGGAGGTGTCGGTGGGGTTGTGGGTGTGGCTGGGTGTGGGTGGGTGGGGGTGTGGGTGGGTGGGGGGGTATGGGTGGGTGTGGGTGGGGGTGTGGGTGGGTGGGTATTCTAGTCTAATATATTTACCGAAGGACACCGGGAGGCTAAAACACAGATTGACAAAGGGGGGAGGCTGTACACAGGCAATTATCTCAAATGGGTCTCATAGCCTCGCTTCCCCCAGCCTCGGGGCAACGTGGTTTTTTGTTTTTACACCACCAGCTAAGGCCCACTGAGCTATTATATAGCAACACTGTACCCTGATAGCCCCAAATGTGTCTCAGTCTGGCTCTATGAGCACTGCTCTGTCACTTGCTACCAAATGTTAGGGCAAATTGGGATATTTAATAAATAAATAAACACTGGAATTAAAATATTTTAATTGCTTATTCTTTACGTGAGATTTTTTACAAATATATATTATTGTTATGTAATAGCTACGGTTGGTCTTCTTCTTCTTCCTGTGGAGGGGTCACCCCACATCCGTCGTTCGCAAAACTCTACCATGGAACCGTGAATGAACTGAGACGTAAAACAGATTTGGTGAATAAAGATTCCACCGGTAATCTAGATTTGAAGCTTTCGTGACTGCAGGAATCCATACTCTTTGGTTCTTTCGGTAAAGTCACGTAGGTAAAAAAATATCACGATGTTTCGAGAGGTTATTTATGTTACAACATAAATCTTGTTGTAACAGCTCTCTCACTGGTTCAGCAGTTCCACTGCTGGATGATTTTTTCCGCCTGAGGACGACCGCTTGTGTTGCGATCAAAACGTCGTTATGTATTATTTTATTTTTTTATTTTTATTACACCTGTGACTACACCTGCAATCTTTAAAAAAAAGAGTTCTACGTTCATTTCACATCATTCATTCGTGATAATTTGCTAAAATAAATTAAATGACCCCTTGTGATTTGTTAAAATGATTAAAGCTTCACGTGCCTTGACTTTTCGGGCCACCGTGTGCACGTGCAGTCCATGCATATACGCGGTTCCTATGTGAAGTTACATATTGATTTAGTGTGCTGATCTTTAAAGGTGCATTTGAAAAATTTAGATAATCCTACTGATGCTCCTGCTGTTGTGGAGTGACTCATGCAGCCAGCTATGGCTGCAGGGTTTGGTGGTACATGTTGTTTATGTTGTTTATTGTGAAATTTCGGTCACAGTTCATATGATCACTGTTACATTGCTTTTATGGCTTTATTTTGGTGATTTCGAAACGTTTTTTTTGGTTTGGCCATGTTTACTAATAGGGTTTTTCCCCTTTTTTCTGGCAACAAAACTGACACCTTTTGCAAGGAATCATGCTTACATTAACCACAATATTTGCAGTTAAATGCAAACAAAAAACAATACTCTGATAATTTATGCATTGTCTTTGAAACTGATTGGTCCACACCAGAGACAGCTTTCTTTGGAGCCTAGTCTCATGTGGTGTTCGACCAGATGACGCCAAAAGGCGCACAGTTCAAAGACAACGCACTATCAGAGTAATGAGAGCTCGGGGTGAGCAGCTACATCATGTTTTTTGTTTGCATTTGACTGCAAGTATTGTGGTTAATGTAAGTATGATTCCTTGCAAAAGGTGTCAGTTTTGTTGCCAGAAAAAAGGGGAAAAGCCCTATTAGTATATTTTGGTACTGGCAAAGGAGGTCCCATGATGTAGTTGGCCATGTTTGTTTGTTGTAGTACGGAGTTAGAATGATGGCTTTAATCTAAGTTGTCTTGTGGTTGTTGTTGTTGTTATTTGCATTGCATCCCACTGGGATTTGTGCACAGCGTTGGTGTACGGTGCTTTTTCCTGAAGACTTTGAAGTTTTTTTCCTGGATTTCTCTGTTTGCGTGTAGTCACTTGAAGATGTTTTCTTGTTCATGTTTTTTGTTTGTTGCGGTTGCACCCGATTCAAGAGCCGAATGGCTCACAGGGCTACACCTAATAAATGAAACTGAAAATGAAACTGACATTCGTCTGTGCGTGGAATGCGAGTATGGAGCAGGTTGCAATGAAGCCAAATTAATACTCTACGTCACAACGTGTGCTGTTGCACCATTGTGGGGAGCGGTGGTGCAGCGGTTAACGCTGCGCTGCCCTACCCACCCAGATATCCGAGTTCGATTCCCGCTCACGGCCACCAACACCCGCGACGATTTTACCCAAACCGTTGCTGGGCCTCCCCTGGGTCGACTGGGCCTTAAATCAATACCTGGCGCGGTGTGTAAACATCGCCATTTGGGAGGCAAAGGCGGCCGGGCGTGGTGCTGGCCACCCAACCTTAATAGGCGTTGCCCGCTAACAGCAACTTGCCACAAAAGTCTGTTAAGGTTATACGGGGGATCCTTTGTCTTTGTTGCATCGCAGGGTCCACGGTGTATGCTTTGCTGGATTCATCCGAGGGCGGATGACTCAAACCTCACCATCCACAGACGTTCAAAACGTTAGCAGCGGAGCGTCTTCACTTTTGCGCGTGTCCATCACTGGCGAACCGTGACATCCGAGTATTTCTCTCCACGTGCAGAGAACTGAATTCCTTCAGGACCTGCGCTTACACCGCTGACATTTTTTTAGTTTTAATGCGAAACGCTCATTTGTATTTTTTTTTATTTTGTTGTAGGGGTATTTAAAAAAAAAAACATGAATTCCGCGTGATTTGAAGCTTTCGTGACTGCGGGAATTTCTCTTTGGTTCTTTCGGTAAAGCCACGTAGAAAGAAAATAAATTGAATAATAGAACACGATGTTTCAATTGCAACACAAGCAGTCGTCATCAGGTGGAACAAAATTTGAGAGACAAAACACAGACACGGAGACACACAGACAGACACACAAGCAGAAAAAGAGAACACAGAGACACACAAATACACACCATAGACACAGAGAGAGAGACAACACAGAGACACAGAGAGAGACAACACAGAGACACAGAGAGAGAGACACACAACATAGACACACAGACAGACACACAAGCAGAGAGAGACAACACAGAGACACACAGAGAGAGGCACACAACATAGACACATATAGACATATGTTGTGTGTCTCTCTCTGTGTGTCTCTGTGTTGTCTCTCTCTCTGCTTGTGTGTCTGTCTGTGTGTCTATGTTGTGTCTCTCTCTGTGTGTCTCTGTGTTGTCTCTCTCTCTGCTCGTGTGTCTGTCTCTGTGTCTATGTTGTGTGTCTCTCTCAAATTTAGTTCTACCTGATGATGGTTGCTTGTGTTGCAATCGAAACGTCGTATTCTATTATGTAATTTTTTTTTTCTCCCGTGGCTTTACCGAAAAAAACAACGAATGAATTCCACACTTTAAGAGTGCCGATGTCTTGCTGGCCGCTTGGCGTTTTGCGCCTTTGGACCAGTGCTACAGCCGAAGCAATTGTGATGATAATAATTTTCAAAAACAAACCCACACCCACCACGGCCAAACAAACACTGCTTTAATGTCTGCATTGTTCTCTTTGAGGCGAGCCGCGCGCGCGCGCGCTCAATCCGCCACAGCCATCCAGCTATTGTCTCAGGCTGGGTTGGGCAGGGGAGGGGGCTGTGGTAATGCGAAAGGAGGGACGGGGGGGGGGGTATAACCAAACATTATGTGTGTTGAACTTCTTTCGCACCCTACGTAGCCAACCGTGCTCATCGGAGGTGCGAGGGAAGGACAACAAACTAAATACACACAAAGGCAGCTCGAACGAAATGAGTTTCGTCAATCTAGACGGCGATGACTTCAAAGTGCGCAGCTCCCGGTGGGCTTCCTAACAACCGCGAGGGAAGAGCGTTCCAGACGGCCGCCGCAGAAGCAGCGCGTCTTGAAAGCGCCGCGCGATGCAGCGGCGACCAACGCCCCCCTTTTCGTTCGATGGCCGAGCAGCCCCCCCACAAAAAAGCCGCCGCCACCGCCGCAATGTCGCGTGCCAGGTTGATTGCTCCATTCGCGAGAGACGCGAATTGCCCACGTCACCTGCTCGCCCCACCGCGCCAGCTGTGTGTGCGCTCTCGAAATCCCCCCCACACACCCCCCGGGGGTTTGCGGGAATTGAACCTGAAACCTCGCAACAGCCCCGAAGCCACTCGAGACCAAAGGCGGGAGCCCGGCTGTTTGTCCTCAACAATCAGAATCGGCGGACGGCACCCGCGTGCATTGTTCGCGCTCACGTGTTTGACGTCGTGTCATTGTTGGTTTTGAGAATCGGGACGAGGTTGGGGTGGGGTGGGGGCGGGCGGGAATGTCCCCCCCCCACCACCACCACCATCACGCATGAGCTCCGATGTCGGAATCCCAGTGTCAACGCCGCCGCCGCCGCAAACAATGCAACCCTCAGTCCTGATGGTGATGATGGCGGTGGTGATGATCGTGGTGGTGATGATGGCGATGATGATGATGATGAAGCTTGGCAAAACCAGATGGGAGGTCACGAGAAGTCTCTTGAAGCTCACCTTGCTGCGTTTGGTTTGGTGTCCTTCCCCCCCACCCGCACCTCTAATTAGCACGGGTTGGCTACGTATGGTGCGAAAAAAGTTCAACGTAACAGTACATACAGAACGTACACCTCTTCTGCATTGGCCATTCGCTACCCTCCCCTCCACTCCTTCCCGTCCCCCCTGCACCCTTCCGTGACCCCCTAAGTAGCCCTCGATCGCGGTCACTCATTCCCCGACCCTTGCACGGCCCCTGCCATTATCAACCATTCTCTGCTGCCAACTGTTGCTTGTGTGTGTGTGAAACTACGTTAAGCGCCTTTAGTGAAGGCGTTTGCTATACACAGGGTGCTTCAAAAACATGTTAACACTTGTTATATCGCACTATCGTTTTTAATGAAAAAATAACTGATAATAATAATACACTGTAACACGATAACATATGTAATGTTAATAGCTTCAAAAAGTCAAAGGGGCCGTCTATAAATGACGTCACGCACCTAGGGGGGGGGGGG
>JAAXLI020001601.1:0-12931 GCA_014621495.2 Entosphenus tridentatus
TTGGTTCTTTAGGTAAAGTCACGTAAAAGGGAAATAATAAAATAAAAATTCTCACGACGTTTCGATTGCAACACAAGCAATCATCATCAGGCGTGAAACCCACAGCAATAATTTTTTTCTTTTTAATTCCTAATTCCACCCTCTTTTTCTGCAATATTTTGCTGTCTTTTCTTGGATTTTCTGTTTGCACTCAGTCACATAGTCACTTTAAGATGTTTTTTTGTTCATGTTTTTGTGTTTGTTGCGGTTGCACCCGATTCAAGAGCCGAATGGCTCACAGGGCTATACCTAATAAATAAACTTGAACTTGAAATTTGTAGAAGTGAAATTCAACAAGAGGGAGGAATAACGGAAGCCAGTGTGTGCTTTGAGAACCGCTGATCTGGAGCAACGATTGATTGTATTTCACTGCCCTCTGCTGCCAAACCAACGTGCCAAGTGCACCCGCCTCAGACACCAACCAAACCCAACTCTATCAAATTATAATCATAACTCTGTGTGCCTATGCACGTCTCTCTCTTTCTATGTATCTCTGTGATATCTGTCTCTACTTATATGTCTGTCTATGTATCTCTGGTTTTGTGTTTGATTTCTCTCTCAAATTTAGCATTCTCAGGAAGAACGTAATCAACCAGGTAGGGTGTTGACTGTTATTCTCTGTGTGCCTATGCACGTCTCTCTCTCTCTATGTATCTCTGTGATATCTGTCTCTACTTATATGTCTGTCTATATGTCTCTGGTTTTGTGTTTGATCTCTCTCTCAAATTTAGCATTCTCAGGAGGAACGTAATTAACCAGGTAGGATGTTGACTGTTATTCTGTGTGTGCCTATGTACATCTCTCTCTATGTATCTCTGTGATATCTGTCTCTACTTATATGTCTGTCTATGTGTCTCTGGTTCTGTGTTTGATCTCTCTCTCAAATTTAGCATTCTCAGGAAGAACGTAATCAACCAGGTAGGGTGTTGACTGTTATTCTCTGTGTGCCTATTTACGTCTCTCTATGTATCTCTGTGATATCTGTCTCTGCGTATATGTCTGTCTATGTCTCTGGTTTTGTGTTTGATTTCTCTCTCAAATTTAGCATTCTCAGGAGGAACGTAATTGACCAGGTAGGGTGTTGACTGTTATTCTCTGTGTGCCTATGCACGTCTCTCTATGTATCTCTGTGATATCTGTCTCTGCTTATATGTCTGTCTATATGTCTCTGGTTTTGTGTTTGATCTCTCTCTCAAATTTAGCATTCTCAGGAAGAACGTAATCAACCAGGTAGGGTGTTGACTGTTATTCTCTGTGTGCCTATGTACGTCTCTCTCTGTGTATCTCTGTGATATCTGTCTCTACTTATATGTCTGTCTATGTGTCTCTGGTTCTGTGTTTGATCTCTCTCTCTCTCAAATTTAGCATTCTCAGGAAGAACGTAATCAACCAGGTAGGGTGTTGACTGTTATGTTATCCGACTCTCTGTTGTATTACATTACATTTCTAAGTATACTAGATTTGTGTTTCTATTTCATTTATACCTGATGATGATTGCTTGTGTTGCAATCCAAACGTCGTATGCTATTATTTAATTTATTATTTTATCTTTATACGTGACTTTACCGAAAGAACCAAAGAGTAATTCCTGCAGTCACGAAAGCTCCAATTTAAGATTGATAAATGTGTCGTTAAACCCGCTACCACCCGACACAGCCAACTAGTGAGGTTTATCACGTAAACGGAACGTGGCCAATTCGTTACCAGTGTAGAGGAGTAAAAATTAACCCGTAAAAAAAAGTTTTTCACTATAAATCCTTTATATGCGAGGCATCGGTTTTATTTTATTATTCATTTCTGTTTTTCTTGAGTAAGAGTTTAATTTTGATCACATTGGTATTTTAAATTAAATATTATTTTTTTTTCCTAAAAAGTGGAAAATTTTGGATTTTTTTTTCACGAAAATAAATTGTCACGCACAACGAGTCTGTGTGCAAAATGTCAGCTCGATTGTATCACGGGAAGTGGGTTAAAAAACGACCGAAAGATTTGCACGGTCGTAAGCGCGCAAGCAAGCGCGCAAGTGAACTTAATATAAAGGATTTAAAAAGAGAGAGACGGTGATGAGGAGGTGGATTCCAACGTGGAGCATCGTGAGAGGCAGGAGTGGGGAGAGAGAGGCGATTGTGATCTGCAGCGTGGTGGTTGAGCAGTGGGGGCAGTGCCTGTAGCAAATGTTGTTATAAAGGGTCCCCTAAAAAAAAAAGATATATTAAAACACGAATTTTTTTTGTCAAAGTAATTGTAAATTAAATACTCTTTGGTCCACGTAGGTAAATAAAATAAAAAAAACTAAAGAACCAAAAAGTACGGATGCTTGCAGTTACGAAAAACTTCAAATCTGGAATGATAATTGTATTAAAGTAATTGTATTTCTTCATTTGCGAAACAGCCAGCTAACACGACAAATCGCTAACCTTAAACATAGGCCTCGGCAAGGTAATTTACCCTTTTTACCGGGTAAAAGGGTAAAGGTGTCGACATGCCAAGGGGTAAGGCAAAGGGTAGGGTAAAGGTAGCTCGGAAGAATTACCCGGTAGGGTAAAGGTAGCATGAAGTATTACCCGGTAAATATGGTGCCTTGTTTACCGCTAAAAGCTCCGTGGCGCAGTCCGTGACCTCCATTAAATAAGTCATATTTAAAACAAAACGTTTTTAAACACACGATTTTATTAAATGTACTCGTAATGGCAGCACTCCACGACTCCAGGAAGTGGCCCCGAAGTTTGCCACAACGTAAGGGGGCCGTGGACAATTAGACCCAAGCCGAAACGTAACATAGAAAAAAAGATGGTTTAAAAATGTTTTCAATTTTTTAATGATAGAATATAGTATTGTCTTCAGTTAGACATAAGTATACCAAGTTTGCACATTGGGAAGTGGGTAAAAATTGAGTTACAAGATTTGAGGATACAACGGTGTGTAAAATTGGAATCATCGAGAGTATTCTAATGATTAAAGCGCTCTACCTACAGCATTTACCGTTAGAAACCTTGTTCATGTGTAGTAGTACCCCAGTAGTTACCCTGTAATCGGGTAATTTGTATGGGGTAAGGGTAAAAGGTAGGGTAAAGGTAGGCTCGTTGCTTTTACCTTTTAACTTACCTTGCCGAGGCCTACCTTAAACACCCAGTCGTTCGTGAAAGTCGCAGGCGGTATAGTACTATAGTAATAGAGCAAGTGCAAAATCACTGAACCGGAATTGATAGCTTGAAAGCGTTTAGCGCGGGGCCCTTTAAAGTGCGGGGCCCGTAGCAGATGATGATACTTTTGCTACGAAGATCATCCGGCACCGCGTGTGAGCGGTGGTGCAGCGGTTAGCGCTAAGCTACGAACCACGGTGACCCAAGTTCGACTCCCGCTTACGGCCAACGCCGGTGACGATCATCTCAACCGGTCATGGGCCTCCCCTAGGTCGACTGAGCCTCAAATGAGCACCTCGGTGCTGCGTGTAAAAACATCGCTACTTGGGAGACAAAGGCCGTCGGGCGCGGTGCTGGCCACCCACCCCCTCGTGTGCCGTGCCGGACTTCAAAGGAGCTGCTACTCGCTAACAGCACTTCCCCTACAGTCTAAGTCTATATGGGGGGATCTTTGTCTTTGAGTGGGTGAGTGTGTTGTTGTGAGCTGCAGTGGTGGTGGTGGTGGTCGAACACCGCGTGGATCAGACCAAACAGTCAGTCCGGTCGACCGAGTCCTCAACATGTGCGGAGAGTAAAAAAAGAAAAAAATTAAACCACGACGGGGGTCCCATCGCCTTAAATGTTTGTGCTGTCGCTAAGTTGTCCCCCCCTGAAGGACGCTTGTGTTGCGCCCGAAACGTCGTCAGTTATTTTATTAATTTACCTAGACAGCCAGTTGAGATTTATTTTCATAATCATATCCATATTCCCATTCTGTTACCCCCAGCTCACACACTACCATCACCATTACCACGCGTTGGTTTCATCTTGCGCATTTCTAATTTGCCCCCCGCCGGCAGCATAACAAAAGGCTGCTCAATCTTAGCTTTCTTATCTACTTCCGCCCCCTGCATCACAAAGCTTCAGTTTGAACTCCATGCGTCGCCCCTCCCCCCCAGTGCTTCACTACGTTGCCTCCCAGTCCACAGCCCGCCCACACACTCACCATGGCCCCTCCCCTCCCTCCATCCTCCGCGACTATATAATAATTCCTCGTCACAGCCATCTCTTAGACACACTCAAGCGGTTGTGGTGCTTTCGCTGCGTTGTCCCCACCTGAAGGACGCTTGTATTTCGATTTGAAGCTTTCGTGACTGCGGGGATTAATCTTCTTGGTTCTTTCGGAAAAGTCACGTAGAAGGGAAATAATATTCAGAAGCTGTCTTTCCGACAGACCTGCTCTTCACCCGAGGACGGCTGCTTGCGTTGTGGCCGAAACGTCGTGAGAATGATTTAATGTTTTATTTTTATTATTTTATTATTTCCCTTCTACGTGACTTTACCGAAAGAACCAAGAAGAAAAAAGGATGCTTGTGTTGCGCCCGAAACGTCGTGATTTAATTTAGTTGTTTTAATTTAAAAAAAAATTTTCACCTACGTGACTTCCAAAAAAAACTAAAGAGTATGAATCCTTGCAGTCACGAAAACTTCTAATCTAGCACCCACCAGGAAGGGCATCTCGCACCCACCATGGGGATGCTGCTGCATCATCCCACGTCAAGACGAACCACTGATCCCACAAGCTTCACGAACGGTGGGACTCAGGTCCCACTCAATCTGCGTGGAGCGAGAGATTCTCTTGCAGATGTGGAACTGTTCGCCTGGGTCGACAGCCCACCCTCTGCCTCTCCGTGAGATATTCTCAGTCTGTCTCTCTGTCTCGTCTGCGTGTCTCCCAGCCTGTCTCTGTCTCGTCTGCGTGTCTCCCAGCCTGTCTCTCTGTGTCTCTGTCTTGTCTCCGTGTCTCCATCAGTCTGTCTCTCTCTCTCGTCTGCGTGTCTCCATGTCTCTCAGTGTGTCTCCCTGTAGCTCTGTCTGTCTTTGTGTCTCCGTGTCTCTCAGTGTGTCTCCCTGTGGCTTTGTCTGTCTGCATGTCTCCATGTATCTCAGCCTGTCTCTCTGTCTCTCTGTCTCGTCTGCGTGTCTCCATCAGCCCTGTCTCTGTGTCTCATCTGCGTGTCTCCGTGTCTCCATCAGCCCTGTCTCTCTGTCTCGTCTTTGTGACTTTACCGAAAGCACCAGAGTATGAATCCTTGCAGTCACGAAAACTTCAAATCTAGAATGGGCGGAGAGATCAATGAGCGACGTTGACGGGAACACGTCAACAGCGGAAGTAGCGACAGAAGAGCCGTAAGGGGGGGGGGGGGGGGGGCCCCCCCCTGACCCAACTTGGTGAGCGAGCGAGGGCCGGGAGGGAATCGTCGCGTTCTGGATCAACAATCGGACGAGAGCAGAGGCAGACGCGCTCCACTCTTACCTTCAACTGTTTTATTGCCCGTCAACCATCCGCACAGAGCACATCCTGCGGCCCAACACCTGAGCATCAGGAAAACAATGGCTACGTAGAGCTCAGTGGGGCATTTCTTGGTAAAATAAAAAATATAAACCCGTAAAAACAAAGTTTTTCACTATAAATCCTTTATATGCGTGGCGGCTAGAGTCCTCTCGTCCTCTGGCTTGAGATGGCTGCCACCTATGGGTCAGATGATTGCATGGCAGCATTAAGCAATTGGTAATGAAATATGTTTTTGTCCTAAAAAGTGTAAAATTTTGGAAAAAAAATTTCACTAAAATAAATTGTCACGCACAACGAGTCTGTGTGGAAAATGTCAGCTCGATTGGATCACGGGAAGTGGGTTAAAAAACGACCGAAAGATTTGCACGGTCGTAAGCAAGCAAGCAAGCGCGCAAGTGAACTTAATATAAAGGATTTAAAAACTGGTTTATTTCTAGTCATGATTAGAGGGGGCTGCCACACCGACAAGGGTTGCGAGTCGCTGCCTCCGCAAGTCGAAGGATTCCCCCTCCTCCCGAGCTGGGCTCGCCGATTATTTCAGCGAATTATTCCGTGCTGCTGATACTGCTGCTGCTGCTGCGCGGGGAGCGTTTGGGCTAACGGTCACGTGGTTTTACCTGTGGGAAGAAGCCGCGGAACCCGGCGGAACCCGAACACAACCTCCACTCGCAGAGAGCGGCCACCAGAGTCGGGAATCGAACCCAGGTTCCTCTCTCACCATGTGGCACGAGCCTCGCTCACCACTGGGCCGCGCCGATAGCCGTTCGGGCCAGGGGGTCGGCAAACCCGCGGCTCTCCGATGACCACTTGGCGACATTGTTTACTTAAGGGCCAGCCCGTCTCGTGTTCGCATTGCATTGTGGGGCGGCTCTTGAAATATCGGGCTTTTTGGCGAATTCGAAAGAAAATGGTTCTCCTTGTTTGTTTGTTGATGCCGACCCCCTGGTCCAGTCCCATCTGACCTCTCTGACTGGCCGAGCGTGACATTCGCGACAACTTCGGAGGGAAGGAAGGATGCATCTGGCCACCTCCCGCAACTTCTGGAGCTTTTTTCGGGAAGCTGGCAACACCCCGGCCTCGGGCCAACCGTCCGGCTGCAACGTCACCCGCTCCCGTTCCGATGACGTACAGTGCACGCGCACGCGCATCATCAAAACGCAAAGGCTGAGGTGGGGGGGGGAAAACTAAATGAAGCAAACTTGGTCGGCACCGAGGTCCCCGCGCTAAGGCCACGCGGGGAGGGCGCGTGTGGCCAGCGGTTTCGGCGGCGGCTACCGCCGAGCGTGGCGGTCGCGACGCCACGGTTATCCGCGACGAGCGCGACGACTTCAAAAAAATAAAAAAACACAACGGCGGCGAGCGGCGAGCCGCTACGCATCTCGTGAACGAAACTACCGGCGAGCCGCTCTCGCAGCGCATTTCCGACATCCAGCGGCGTGAACCGGGGTGGTGGTGGAGGTGGCGGGGGGGGGGGGAGATCTCCCCACACCGCAGCTCGCAAACGTCTCGGAAACAGGAGAAAGAGGGGGCGGTTAAGACGAGGATGGCGTCGTCGCCGCCGCCGCCGCCGCCGTCGACGAAGACGAAGAGGTGGCGGCCGCTTTCTCCTTGGCCAGCTCGAGGCGGTATCCCCGCAGGAGCACGTTGAGGAGCGTCGAATCCGAGTCGCGCCGCCGCGTCACCAGCGGCGGGTACGGGTTGCCCGCCAGCTCCATCACGGCCATCTGCGCGCGGTCCGTGTTGGTGCGGTTCGGGATCTGGTGCACCGTCACGTAGCCGCCCTCCACGCTCCGGAAGCGTGGGGCCAGCACTTTGAAGAGCTTCGGGACCAGGTCCTTCTCCTGGCAGAGGGAGGAGGAGAGGCGGTGAAGGGAGGGGGGGGCGATCGCGTTCGGCTGTGCGTTTAAATCCCCCGTCGATTTGTCGATGGAACTTATTTAAAAGACACGGTCCGCAATAAATGTCTGTGTGCGTTAGATCGCGCAACTACTGGTTTCTGTGTTTAGTTTGTGTTGTCCCCCCCCCCGCACCTCCGATGAGCACGGTCGGCTAGGTACTGTGCGAAAGAAGTTCAGCATACATACGTGTTGTTAATTTTGGTCGCCTACGCGCTAAACTGGAACGATATTATATTCTTGGTTCTTTCGGTAAAGTCACGTAGGTAACAAAAAATAATCACGTTTAGGAGGCAACACAAGTCTCCGTTGTGTTGCCTCCGAAACGTCGTGCTTATTTTTTACCTACGTGACTTTACCGAAAAAACTTGAGAGAATAATGCAGTCTTAACAGGTTTCCGGTGAAAGCAAGGGCGGTAGTTGTTAGAGAGGCAGAGGCAGAGGGCGTCCGTAGTGCTGAGCAAGTCGATACGCTCGTCAATAGAGTGTGGCCTTAAAATGAAAAAAATATAAATTTTGATTTGAAGCTTTCGTAACTGCAGGGATTCATATTCTTGGTTCCTTCGGTAAAGTCACGTAGAAGGGAAATAATAAAATAATATAAATATAAAACAATAAAAATTCTCACGACGTTTCGACTGCAACACAAGCAATCGTCATCAGCAAGGACATTTTCCTGCTGTGAATTTCACACCTGATGATGATTGCTTGTGTTGTGGTCGAAACGTCGTGAGAATTTTTATTGTTTTATATTTATACGAGACAGAGAGACAGGCTGAGATACATGGAGACATGCAGACAGACAAAGCCACAGGGAGACACACTGAGAGAAACGGATACACAAAGACAGACAGAGTCACAGAGAGACACACTGAGAGATATGGAGACACGCAGACGATAGAGAGAGACAGACTGATGGAGACACGGAAACAAGACAGAGACATAGAGAGACAGGCTGGGAGACACGGAGACACGCAGACGAGACAGAGACAGGCTGGGAGACACGCAGACGAGATAGAGACACAGAGAGACAGGCTGATGGAGACACGGTGACACCCCATACAAATTACCCGATTAAAGGGTAACTACTGGGGTACTACTACACATGAACAAGGTTTCTAACGGTAAATGCTGTAGGTAGAGCGCTTTATTCATTAGAATACTCTCGATGATTCCAATTTTACACACCGTTGTATCCTCAAATCTTGTAACTCAATTTTTACCCACTTCCCAATGTGCAAACTTGGTATACTTATGTCTAACTGATGACAATACTATATTCTGTCATAAAAAAATAGAAAACATTTTTAAACCATCTTTTTTTCTATGTTAAGTTTCGGCTTGGGTCTAATTGTCCACGGCCCCCTTACATTGTGGCAAGCTTCGGGGCCACTTCCTGGAGTCGTGGAGTGCTGCCATTACGAGTACATTTAATAAAATCGTGTGTTTAAAAACGTTTTGTTTTAAATATTACTTATTTAATGGAGGTCACGGACTGCGCCACAGAACTTTTAGCGGTAAACAAGGCACCGTATTTACCGGGTAATACTTCGCGCTACCTTTACCCTACCGGGTAATTCTTCCGAGCTACCTTTACCCTTTACCTTACCCCTTGGCATGTCGACACCTTTACCCTTTTACCCGGTAAAAAGGGTAACTTACCTTGCCGAGGCCTATGTTTAAGGTTAGCGATTTGTCGTGTTATCTGGCTGTTTCGCAAATGAAGAAATACAATTACTTTAATACAATTATCATTCTAGATTTGAAGTTTTCGTGACTGCAAGCATCCGCACTTTTCGGTTCTTTAGTTTTTTTCTTTTCTTTACCTACGTGAACCAAAGAGTATTTAATTAACAATTAATTTGACTAAAAAAATTCGTGTTTTAATCTTTTTTCATTTTTTTAGGGGACCCTTTATAACAACACTAGCGTTTAGTACCCGGCGTTGCCCGGGTGAAAAAGGCAGACATACATGTAGTTACACACGCAAATCGACTGACACACACATAGAGTTACACGCACAAATGGACTCACACATACATACATAGACTGAACAACAACAACTGCCGTTCGCCACTAAGTGGCGGTGACGTCACGACAATGCTTGTGCCAGGCTATGTGCACCTTGAGGCCACGTGAATTGTCGAACGCCCGCTGACAGGAGGTCACGGGGCAAACACAGATGACACAGGTCGACTGACTGAGACGACTGGCTGATGCACCACCTGTGGCCCCTACTGTGGCAACTTTCTGTGCTTTAGCCACCCAGCGCTCCGCTCGTTGTTGTGAGCGTCGCTCCTCTGCCCTCCGTTGTTGTTGGAGGGTGACTGCCTCCAACTGCCCAGTAGCGTCCTTCAGGAGCCTCCTCCACAGAGGCCGATCTTGACATGGCTGGTAGCAGTCATCGGCAAGTCCACTCAGCTCCAAGTCCTCCTGTACCACATCACTCCATGTCTTCTCCAGCCCGTGCAACGCCCGTTTAGCCCCCTCGATCCGGCCGAACAAAAGTTGTTTAGGCATGCGGTGGCTGGCCATGCGGGCTACTTGACTCAGGCAATGCAGCCTTGCCTGCCGGAGGTCACCGATGGGACTTTGTCCACATCTTTCAAGGATTTGTGAGCTCCTCACACAATGCAGCCAGGTTAAACCCAGGATGGATCGTAGGCAGGCCATCCTAAATGTTTCTAACCGGCGAAGATGTTCCATTAGCGGGGTCCAAGTTTTGCAAGCGTAGAGAAGGGAGGGAATGACCGTGGCCGAGAAGACCTGAAGCTTCGTACGGTGTGAGCATTACGCAGCCAATGAAAAGATAATGCAGCTCGACTGTTTCGGAGTGAGACCTCTGCTGCTAAACCGGAGCCGGTCATTAGCACACTGGCAACGTATGGGAAACTCTCCACTGTCTCCACAACTGCCTCATCACCAATTGGAAGTTGTGGGGGTGGAGTGTCCGATGGTAGAAAATACCCAGGCAGATGCTTAGTTTTGGTGGGGCTGATGGTAAGGCCCCACCTGTTGGTGGCAAGCTCCAGGTTCAGCAGCAGCACCTCGAACTCCTCCTCCGAGTGAGCAGCAATTAGCAGATTATCGGCATACATAACGTGTTTGAGCAATAGGGAGCCATCCCTTGACCGCACGCGGGCATCAATCAGCCTCCCATTGTATCTGTACCAGATGGAAATTGTAGCGGTACAGCCATTGATGGCTTTACGAACTACGTGGTCCAAATATATGTAAAATAATGTGGGAGCCAGAGGATATCCCTGTTGCACCCCAAGGTGTACAGGGAATGGCTCTGACTCACGGCCACGTAGTTTGATGCGGGGTCGCTCACCATCATGAAGGTCCTTAAGGATGGTGAGCAGTGGGTGAGGAACTCGGAAAGCACGAAGAGCAACCCAGAGGCCAGGCCTACTGATGGTATCATAGGCCTTGAGCAGGTCAATAAAGCACACACATGGACTAAGATGCACATATGGGCCTACAGACACGCAAAGAAATGGACTTACACTAACATGGAGGCATGCACACAGCAATTAACACACACGCACATGGACTCAGACACACACACACACATCGACTTACACACACACACATATGGACTGACACACACATAGACATCCACTTGAGATACACACACATGGAGTTACACACACATATATCGACGTACACACATACAGTGACTCACACACAGACATACGTGGACTCACACACACATTGACGTAAACACACATATGTACTTACTCACACACATATGGACAAAGACACACACACACATGGACTTAGACACACATAGATAGACTGACACACAGCCCTACACACATACACATGTGACACACAGACATCTACTTGAGATACACAGACATGGATGAACACACACATATGGACTCACACAAACGCATTGACTTACACACACACATCGAGTGACACACACATGTATAGACTTACACATGTGGACTAACAGACACACATATGGGCTGACACACACACACACACATATGGACGTACATGGCCAGATCAGACTGGCAGAGTGTCGCAGCGTCATAAAAGCGCAGCAAAAAAAGGGAAAATTTAGGAAGCTAAAAATAAAGAGTTTTGTGTACACAAACATTATTATTGTAATATCTCGCAACGTATTTGTTTGATAATAGTAAGCGATTCAACCTGAGTTATCTGCACACAAACATTATTATAGTAATGTTTGTCAACTAAATGTGTTTAATAATAGAAAACATTGGACTTGATTTGTTAGTGTAAGAAGCTTGTAAATGTGTACTTACCAAAGGCGTGTTGAGGCCTTGTGCCATGCGAAGCCCCCCTCCTGGCCTACATTGGCGAGGCGGTGGAGTTGGCACGTTGCCAGGCTAGGGGCTGGGCCGCTACCCCCCCCCGCCAGCATCCCCCGCCCGTGCAAGAATAATGTTATGTAAGCAGTAAAATATTATTATCTAGGGAGTCTGTAGTATAAACTGGACACATCGTGTTGGGGGGGGGCGGGCGAAGAGGACGTGACACTGAAGAAATATCCGCAGCGTTACGTGTGCATGTGTTGGCTTTAAAGGCGTAAAAAAAAATGTCCCCGTGAGATGGAGCCATGGCGCATCACTTGGTAGGGTCCGCCGCCCCACGCAATTGGCGTCAGTTGGTACGGTCGATGTTGCGCAATAAGTAAATAAATAATAAAAGAAACGGCACAAATGCGTTAATTAAACTACATTAAAGTTTAGGGATGGGAAAACGAAATAGCCTATTCCCACCGCGGGGCTTAGGGCGTGCCGCCTGGCAATTTTTTTCTACATATAGCCCACCGTCCGAGAGCCAAATCTCCTGCAAGCGCGAGGAGACTTTTATATATAATAAAAGAAAGAAAGAAGAAGATTATTTTTTATTTCCCTTCTACGTGACTTTACCGAAAGAACCAAGAAGATGAATCCCTGCAGTCACGAAAGCTTTAAATCTAAATTTTAAACTGTATTATATGTTTCATTATAATTACGCTGCTTTACCCCGACTGGACTGGAACATCTGGTGAAAAAAAGCTTCATAGCTCATCGGATTCCAATTCAGATTTCGTGGGGATGGTCCTGCCAAGTTTTCGCGTGGGGATGACGCTGTTGTTGCTGCTGCTGCTGTGCGTGTGATGCCATCTGACCAGCGTTTTTCTGCGATCTAATTTTTCAGCCTCGGAAAAAATTGGCCAAGATCATTTCTTTTAGCTGTGGGAGAAATCTGGAGAACTAAACTATTTTTGTTTATCTTACCAGGTAAGGCACCACTCACTCAGCTCTTTTTCAGGAGCGATCTGCCTAGCACAAATGATAGCCCCCGACGAAGTGGCTCATCTGTGAAAATTCAAAGCAGCAAAAGACTCTGAACGCATGGCGATGTGGATTCTAAACGTGCAGGGAAGAAACGGAGGACCCGAAAAAAAATCCAAATATACAGCAGGCGTCAGGGGTCGGGATCGAACCCACGACCTCCTGTACACCAGGCGAGGTAGTCAACATCTCCTAGCCACC
>JAAXLI020001602.1:0-13347 GCA_014621495.2 Entosphenus tridentatus
ACAAAAGCAGCGGACGCATTTAAGAGCGTTCCTTTGTCATGTGCCACTGTGTCCTGAAGGATGGATGACATGGCCACCGATGTGGTTGATCAAGTTGTGGAAAAACTTAAAATGGGTAATTAATTTGCCCTCCAGCTCGATGAGTCTACAGGTATCAGTGGGGAGGCACACCGGTTGTATGTGTACGATACAGGGACAGGACATTGGCGACATTTGTGAGCATATCCCCTTCTGCAAGAGTGTAAAGGGGAATACAACCAGAGAGGACATTCTTAACATTGTCCACCACTTCATCTCTGAACACGGTTTGAGCTGCAATCCCTGCACACAAGTTTGTGTTGACGCGGCCGCGTCAATGACTGGGCGGGTGAAAGGACTCGCAGCATGGATTAGGAATGAAAATCGCAGTGTCCAGTGGACCCACTGCATGACACATCGGGAAGCGTTGGCCTCCAACAACAATGAGTTCTGATTTGCATGCAGTATTAAATGACGCTGTTAAAGTAATCAACTTGGTTAAGTCAAGGCCACTCAATGTTCGACTGTTTTTCAAGCTGTGCTAAACCATGGGATCTGAACAGGAGCAACGATGACTTCCCACAGAGGTGCGCTGGCTGTTTAGAGGGGGAATACCGAACAGACTTGGAACTGCGAGCTGCAGTGCACAGCTTTCTGTCAGAGCTTACATCTCCATTGGCTACCATGCTTCAAACACTGAATGGCGAGCACAACTAGCCTGCCTTGCAGATGTATTCATCAAGCTGTGTGTCACTACTCACTGTGTCACTACTCACTGTGTGTCAGTACTGTCACTGTGTCACTACTCACTGTGTGTCAGTACTGTCACTGTATGTCACTACTCACTGTGTGTCAGTACTGTCACTGTGTCACTACTCACTGTGTCAGTACTGTCACTGTGTCACTACTCACTGTGTGTCAGTACTGTCACTGTATGTCACTACTCACTGTGTGTCAGTACTGTCACTGTCACTACTCACTGTGTGTCAGTACTGTCACTGTCACTACTCACTGTGTCAATACTGTCATTGTGTCACTACTCACTGTGTCAGTACTGACTGTGTGTGAGTACTCTCACTGTCATTACTCTCACTGTGTGCCAGTACTCACTGTGTAAGTACTGGCACTCAGTGAGTACTCACACTGTGTGTAAGTAGTCAGGCTGTGTGTGAGTTCTCTCGCTGTGTAAGTCAATGTTGACTTATGACACGGCAGATGATGTCACGTGTAGCCAGCTGCCTGGCTGCTCTACACGGGAGATCCGTGGCGCTGCGTGAGCACAGCAGCAGCTAAAACAACAACAGCAGCAGCTACAACAACAGCAGCAGCTACAACAACAGCAGCAGCGTCCCAGAAAAGGCGCTCACTCACGGTCCTTGAGGAATTTTGCACAGCGAGCAAACGGGGTACGTGGCGGTCGTAAACGACACACTGTGGTGTGTCACTACTCACTCTGTGTGTCACTTCTCTCTGTTATTACTCACTGTGTCACTAATCACTCTGTCACGTCTCACTATACGTTTCACTTCTCACTCTGCGTCACTACTCTGTTACTACTCACTGTGTGTCACTACTCACTGTGTGTGTCACTACTCACTGTCACTGCTCTGTGTGTCACTACTCTGTGTCATGACTCACTGTCACTACTCACTGTGTCACTTCTCACTCTGTCACTACTCTGTCAGTACTCACTGTCACTACTCACTGTGTGTATCAGTACTCACTGTGCGTTACTACTCAGTGTCACTACTCACTGTATGTTTCAGTATTCTATGTGTCAGTGTTTTACTTGTGTGCCAGTACTCACTCTGTGTCAGTACTCTCACTGTGTGCCTCTACTAACTGTGCCAGTACTCGCGGAGTGTCAATCCTCACCCTGTGTGTTAGTCTTCACTGTGTTTCAGTCCTTACACTTGCGTTAATACACACTGAGTTCTCACACTGTACCATTACTCGCTGTGTCAGTCCTCCCTCTGTGTCAGTACCCACACAGTGTGTCTGTACTGACTGGGTTAGTGCAAACTTTGTCACTACTCTCACTTTTTGTCAGGACTTACACTGTGTATCTATACTGACTGTGTCAGTACAGTACTGACTGTGTCACTACTCACACTCTGTCAGTACTGTACTACCTGTGTGTCACTACTGGCATTGTGTCAGTACTCACTGTAACAGTTCTCACATTGTGTCAGTACTTACACTGTCAGGAGTCACTGTGTCAGTACTCACACTGTGTCAATAATCTCAGTGTGTCAGTACCCACTGTGTGAGACAGTAATCTCACTGTCAGTCCTCTTACTGTGTCAATACTCACTGTGTGTGTGCCAGTACTCACAGTAATCATGCTCACTATCAGTACCCACTCTATCAGTAGCTACTCTGTCGATACACTGTCAGTGCCTACTGTATGTAAATACCCACTGTGTGAGTCAGTACTCACACTTGTGTATCAATCTTATTTTAGATTTATAGAGCACCTTCACTCAAGGCGCTTGACATAGTTTAAAAAAAATTGTGACGGAAGAGAGTGATTGAGATGATGGGAGCATGCAAGGATTGAGGAATGAGTGACAGTGATAGAGGGTACTTGGGCATCATGAAAGGGTAGGGGAGGGACAGGAAGAGGATGGGCAAAGGAGAAGAGGGGATCTTTAAGAGAGGAGCGGAAGGAGGTTAAAGATGGAGAATGCTGAATGTAGAGGGGATTATTACAGTGGAGGAGTGCAAGGAGGGAGAAAGATCGAAAAGGAGAATGGGCACAGGGAGAAGGAGGGGCAGAAAGAGACAGAAAACTGTGAGTGAAGAGGACGGGAGGGGACATAGGAGATGAGAGCGGCAAGATGAGGTGGGGCAAGGCCAAGGAGAGATTTAAAGACCCATGTCAGACATTTTAAATGACCGCGCTCGTGAGCGGGAAGCCAGTGGAGTTGAAGGAGGAGAGGCAAAGTGTGAGAATTAGAGGGGAGATGAAAAATAATCCTTACACAAGCATTTTTAATTTGTTGGAGTGAGAGAGAGTACAGCCAAGGAAACTAAAAACAAGATAATTGCAGTAGTCCAGGTGGATAAAGATCAGAGCATGAACCAGGAGTTTGGTGTCATGAAGTTAAATGAGAAGGCGGATTTTGCTGATATTGAAGAGATAAAAGCAGACGAAGTAGTCGTGGTGATGTTTGGTGGAGAAAGTGAGGGAAGAGTGAAAGATGACACCAAGGTGGAGGTGTGAGGAAGCAGCAGTGAGGGCGAGAGGAGGGAAATAGATTATGAGAACGGGAGGGGGAGAGCGAAAGGCCGCATAGAGAATTAATGTTCTAGACGGATAGAGAGAGTGAGTGAAGCACCATCCAGCATTAGATAGCAACCAGACAGGAGGCAATGTGAGAGGAAAGGTCAAGGGGTAGATGAAGGAAAGCAAAGCAAGATTTGGGTGTCGTCAGTCAATAAATCTTGAGAAAAACAGATTGAAGATGTGAAATATAGAGAGAGAGAATAGTAAGGGACCCAGAACCAAACCCTGTGGAACACCGACACTGAGAAGGGAGAGAGGGGATACGGAGTGATTGCAGAGACAGGGAATGTGTGAGAAGTAAGGTAAGACTTGAGCCAGGAGAGGAGGTGCCAGAGATGCCGAGGTCAGAGAGATTGGAGAGAAGAGTGGGGTGGTGAACAGCGTCGGAGATGGAGGAAAGGTCAAGACGAATTAGAATGGAAGAAATGCTCTCATTATGTGTCAGTACTCACTGTGTGCGTGTCCCGCAAAACAACCCCCTACCTCCTCGTGGTGCCGGACAGGCAACGCTTTCGTGGGCAGTGCCGTGGGGGGAGGGCCAATTTCGATTGGCCTTTCCCCTCATGGCGTTTGTGACCACCACAGCGGCCAAAAGGGGGCTCTGGACAGGTGCGATGGACTGGTAACCCCTCCACCTTCAATTAATTACCGCTAAACCACGACGGAAAAATGGAATTAATAAGCTTGTGCCAGAGGCCCCAGGGGGACAGACGTCTATGACGTCTCCTGACCAAACCCCATTTGGCGGAGCCAGGAGACAGAATCCTTACCCTCAGGGCTCCTCCAGAAACAACAAAAAACCACTACGTATGGCCACGTGGAATGTTCGACTGCTCACTGCGGAGGAGAGGCTGCCACTTCTTTGTCAGGAGCTGGACTGGTACCGCCTGGATCTCTGTCCGGTGGACCGGCTCTGGCTCCTGCCACCATGAGGGGTGGACAGTCCTCTTCTCGGGACAGGAGACTGCCAAACAACAGGGAGTGGCTCTTCTTCTGAACAAAAGAATGAAGGGGGCTTGGGAGCGTGGCGGTGAGGTGTGGGAAGCTGTAAACCCCAGGCTACTTTGGGCTCGCCTTCCCATCAACCAGAGGCGAAGAGTGATGGTCGTGGTTACTTATGCCCCCACTGAAGGCGAACATCCGTGGAGGGATTCAGGCAAGGCCGATGAGTCAGATGCCTTCTATGACTTCCTGTCACAGGCGCTAGCTAAAGTGGCCCCTCGGGATAGAGTCATCTTGTTGGTGATTTCAATGCCCGAGTTGGTCATGATGCTGACACCTGGTCTGGAGTGATAGGAAGGCATGGGCCAGATCAGCTCAATAACAACGGCAGGAGGCTGCTAGATTTTTGTGCAGCCCATGGGCTTGTAATTACCAACATGCTGTGCCGGCATCGGCAGATCCACACAACATCATGGATGCATGCCGGGTCCAAGCAAGAACATCTGCTGGACTACATAGTGACGGAACAGCGGATGCGGGCCCATGTCCTTGACACCAGGACCTACCGTGGAGCTGATCTGCCCACTGACCATCGACTTGTCATCTGTAAGATGCGCCTGCCATTCTTCCACTCCATTGGTGGGTGTGCACCCAGGACCCCATTCAAACCCTTAGTGGCGTGGTCTCAGCTAGCTGATGAAAGTTGCAAGCGAGAATTTAATCATCGCTTGCGGCTGGGGTTGGCAATGTCCCCCACTCCTCCCGATGTCGAGGGGAAATGGGCGAGGTTTAGGACTTTGCTCATGCAGCTGCAATGGCTGCTTTGGGTACACGGTCCAGACCTCCCCAGAGAACCTGGCTGACAGAGGAGGTGTTCAAGCTGGCTGAGAAAAAGCGACAGGCCCACTCTCAACGGCTACAGCATCCCACGTCGGAGAATGAGGAGGCTTACCGCAGCCTTCGCTCGGAGGTTCGGAGAGCCGTGAGGCGCTGCAAGAATGGGTGGTGGTCTATGGATTGCTGAGGAGATGGAGTCTGCCTCAATGGCCCGCGGTCACAAATCGCTCTTTAATTCCGTCAAAAAAGTAACCTGCAGCGCCACACCTATTACCATCATTAGGGGAAAGCCCAGTGATACAATCTCCGACCCCCAGGAACAGTTTAACACGTAGGCTTTCGCGACCAATATTATTCATAATATAGGTTTTTGGGTCAGATCGCGTTTGCTGAGCATTCTGTGAGGTCCTGGGGGAGGGGACATCTCTCAGCCTGGATAACAACGTGGGACAAAGTTGGGATGACCCTGCCGAGGCTGCAGTACCTCAAATATTGGAAGTCACCCCCTGTGAGTGGCTGGCTGAGGTGCCATCTGTTGAGGAAGTACTGAAGGCGATCCAGAGTCTGAGACCAGGAAAGGCACCGCGCAGAGATGATCTCCCAAGCGAAATGCTGAGGGAGGGTGGCATTTGTGCACAGACTGTCCTACATGACATCATAACAACAGTCTGGACCACTGGATGGGTTCCACTGGATGGGTTCCGCAGGACTGGAAGGATGTCCTGGTGGTCTCCCTCTTTAAGAAGGGGGACCGCACAGACTGTAACAACTACAGGGGCATCTCACTCCTCAGTGTGCCGGGAGGTCCTGGCAAGGATTATTCAACATCGCCTTGCTAGGCATGCTGAGGAGAGGTTTGCGGAGCCCCAATGCGGTTTCAGGAACGGGCAGTCCTGCACAGATGCCATATTTTCTGTCCGTCTGCTACAGCAGAGATGTAGATGTAGGGAATTCCAACAAGACCTACATCTCTGCTTTAATGACCTGGTCAAGGCCTATGATACCATCAGTAGGCCTTGGCTCTGGGTAGTTCTTTGTGCTTTCGGAGTCCCTGACCCTCTGCTCATGATCATTAAGGACCTTCATGATGGTGAGCGTGCCCGGGTAAAACTACGTGGCCGGGAGTCGGAACCATTCCCTGTACACCTTGGGGTGCGACAGGGATGTCCTTTGGCTCCCACATTATTTTACATCTATTTCGACCACGTAGTTTGTGAAGCCTTCAATAGCTGTACCGGAAAAAATTCCATCTGGTACAGATACAATGGAAGGCTGATCGATGCCCGGGTGCGGTCAAGGGATGGCTCCCTATTGCTCAACTATGTTATGTATGCCGATGATCTGGTAATTGCTGCTCACTCAAAGGAGTTGGAGGCGCTGCTGCTGAACCTGGAGCTTGCCACTAAGAGATGAGGCCTTACCATCAGCCCCACCAAAACTAAGCACCTGCTTGGGTATTTTGTACCATAGGACACTCCACCCCCACAACTCCCAATTGGTGATAGGGCAGAGAGAGTGGAGAGTTTCCCATACCTGTGCAGTGTGCTCATGACCGCCTCCGGTTTAACAGCAGAGGTCTCACTCCGAATTAGTCGAGCGGCATTATCTTTTAATCGGTTGCGTAACGCTTTGTGGAAGCTACCTCGTCTGTCGCTCTGCACGAAGCTTCAGGTCTTCTCGGCCACGGTCATTCCCTCCCTTCTCTTCGCTTGCGAAACGTGGACCCCCCTAATGGAACATCTTCGCCGGTTAGAAACATTTAGGCTGGCCTGCCTATGATCCATCCTGGGTTTAACCAGGCTGGTTTGTGTGAGGAGCTCACAAATCCTTGAAAGATCTAGACAAAGTTCCATCGGTGAGCTCCTCCGGCAGGCAAGGCTGCGTAGGCTGGGCCATGTAGCCCGCATGCCCAGCCACCGCATGCCTAAAGAGCGTTTGTTCAGCCGGATCGAGGGGGCGAAACAGGCGCGGCACGGGCTAGAAAAGAGATGAAGTGATGTGGTACAGGAGGATGTGGAGCTGAGTGGATTTGCCGATGACTGGTACTAGCGGTGTCAAGATTGGCCTCTGTGGAGTAGGCTCGTGAAGGACGCTACTGGGCAGTTGGAGGCAGTCGCCCTCCAACAACAACGGAGGACGGAGGAGCGACGCTCACAACAATGAGCGGAGCGCCAGGTGGCTAAAGCACAGCAAGTTGGCACAGTAGGGGGCAAAGGTGGTGCATCAGCCAGTCATCTCAGTCAGTCGACCTGTGGCATCTGGGTCTGCCCCGTGACCTCCTGCCAGCGGGCGTTCGACACTTCACGTGGCCTCAAGGTGCACACAGCCTGGCACAAGCGTCGTGGTGACGTCACCGCCACTTAGTGGTGAATGGCGGTTGTTGTTGTTGTTGTGTGCTGTGCCAGTACTCACAGTACTCATGCTCACTGTGTCAGCACCCAATGTGTGTAAAGTCCTCAGTGTGTGTCAGTACTATCACTATGTTAATACTCACTGTATATCAGTACTCATTGTGTTTCAGTTATCACTGTGTCAGTACTCACATGGTGTAAAGTCCTCAATGTGTGTCAGTACTCTCCCTGTGGGAAGTGGTAGTGAAGTGGTTAGCGTGCTGCGCTACGAACCTGGCGACCCGGCTTCGATTCCCGCTCATGGCAAATACCAGTGACGATTATCTGAACCGGTCCTGGGCCTCCCCTAGGTCGACTCAGCCTCAAATGAGTACCTGGTGCGATGTGTAAACATCGCCACTAGGGAGACGAAGGCGGCCAGGCGTGGTGTTGGCCACCCATCCCCTCGTGTGCCGTCCTGGCCTTTATAGGTGCTCGCTAACAGCACTTGCCCCTACAGTCTGTTTCAGTATTCAATGTGTCAGTGTCTCAGTCCTCACTCTGTGTCCATACTTTCACTGTGTGCCTCTTCTAACTGTGTCAGCACTCACCATGGCAATACACGCCTTGTGTGTTAGTCCTCGCTGTCTCTCAGTACTTACACTGCGTCAGTACTGCGTCAAAAAATGCTTACTTTTCCACCACTCGCCTAGAATCACATGGCAATACCCGGGTCTTCTGGAAAACAGTCAAATTTATCGAAAAGGCATCTAACACAGATAATCTTCCTGTTGCGCTTAACCGAAATGGGGACTTTTTCAGAGCCCCAAAAATAGTCGACAATTTTAACCTTCATTTTTCTGAAGCTGGTGACCTTTTTGATAATGTATTGGGAGTCACCCCTGCTCATGCAATTTCCTACACACCTGTCCAAACATCAAACGAATTGAGTTTCCAGCCTATACACGAAAGTAATGTTCTGAAACAACTTTCCTACCTCAAAGGGTCCTCCTCTACCGGAGCGGATAGCATTCCCGTCTTTGCTCTGCTAGCTGTTGGTCACCTAATATACAAACCTATAGCCCATATTTTCAACCTGTCCATCAAAGAAACATCAGTACCTCTAGAATGGAAACATTCCTATATTCGTCCACTTCACAAAGGGGGCCCTAAAGATGCTCCAAATAGCTACCGACCTATCTCAATTTTGTCCCCGTTGATAAAAAATTTGGAAAAATGATTGAACTACCAAATTATCAGTTTCCTGTCCGACAACAATCTCTTCCATCGAAACTAATCTGGGTTCCGAAAAAAATACAGCACCACATCTGCTGCATTAGACTCTGTGAATCACATTTACAGTAGCCTTGATAATAAGCAGTACTGCGCGAGTCTTTTTCTTGTCTTGTCCAAAGCCTTTGATACTGTCGACCACAACACTCTGCTTAGTAAACTAAGTTGCCTCCGTTTCTCCAAACACGCAGTGGAATGGTTAAAAAAGTACCCCTCTTCTCGCACCCAAACTGTATTCATAGATGGTTGGAGGTCAAACAGCGTTAAGATAACAAAAGGGGTTCCACAGGGTTCCATCCTCGGCCCCCTCTTGTTATCTATTTATGTCAATGACTTGGGCACTGACCTGGATCATTCCAGGGTAAATCTTTTTGCAGATGACACAATACTGATTACTGCTGGCCGCTCTCCGGATGACGTGATTGCTAAGCTCCAGGGTGATTTCAACAAACTACAACATCAGCTAGTTGCTCTTAAACTAGTCCTGAATACCTCCAAAACCAAGGTGCTATGCTTCTCACCAGGACTAAAGCAGGACGTTATTTTTCCCCAATTACATTCCTTAAATAATGATCAAATAGAGCAAGTCAAGATCTATAAGTATCTTGGGGTCATCCTTGATTCAAAACTGAATTTTCAAGATCACATTGATTATATTGGTAAAAAGACAATTTTAAATTGATTTTCTGTATCGACACAAGCACTGCTTCCCCCCTATGTTCCGTTTGGAATTGATAAAAGCTACCATACTGCCTCTACTTGATTACTGTGACATCGTATATAAATCAGCTGCTAGTTCTATACTCAAGAAGCTTGACTCATACTCTTTGGTTCTTTCGGTAAAGTGACTTTGCCGAAAGAACCAGAGTATGGATTCCTGCAGTCACGAAAGCTTCAAATCAAGCTTGACTCAATGTATCACTCGGCCTTAAGATTTGCATTGAACTGCCCATATAGGACCCACCACTGTGATCTCTACATTGGGTCAAACTTAACATTTCTTCACGATGTACTTACAAAAAAATCAGCAGACTACCTGCTGGATCTCCTCACTGTTTCGAAGAACAAATGTGACCTAAGGTCTTCACTCATTTACCAGCTTCACATTCCTTATTGCCGTACAAATACTGGAGGAACGGCCTTTGCTATTGATGCCCCCACGGTCCGGAATGCTATTGCCAATAAACTGCAACTTGGATCACTACCTGTGAGATCTGCACTCAAAACTGCTCTAGAGGAGTTGTACACCCCGAGCTGTCACTGCTATTCAGTGGCCTGAAATCAAATGTATCGCTCCGGATGACCGCAGCAAAATATGATCTTGAGTTTTTATTATAGTGTGCTGATCTTTAAAGGTGCATTGAAAATTGTTGATACTCCTACTGATACTCCTGCTGTTATGGAGTATCTCATGCTGCCAGCTATGGCTGCAAAGTTTAGTAGTACATGTTATGTATATCGTTTATTGTTAAATTTGAATCACAGTTCCTATGATCACTGTTACATTGCTTTTATAGCTTTATTTTGGTGATTTCGAAAACGTTTTGGTTTAGCCATATTTGTTTGTTGTAGTAGAGAGTTAGACTGATAACTTTTATATAAATTGTCTTGTGGTTGTTATTGTTTGACTTGCATCCCACTGGGATTTTTGCACACAGCGTTGATATACGGGCCTCTTTCTGGAATACTTTTCTGTTTTTCCTGAATTTTTCTGTTGCGTGTAGTCACTTTAAGATGTTCCTTGTTCATGTTTTTGTTTGTTGCGGTTGCACCCGAGTCAAGAGCCAAATGGCTCACAGGGCTATACCTAATAAATGAAACTGAAAACTGAAACTGTGTCCGTACTCGGTGTGTGTCAGTACCCTCCCTGTGTGTCTGTACTGATTGTGTCAATACTGCATCAGTACTCTTACTGTGTCACCAGTGTGTAAGTACTCACTTTGTGTTTGTATTTACTGTGTTCCAGTACTCGCTGTATATGTCAATATTCACTGTGTCAGTGTTTTGTGTACCGGTTCTCACTGTATCAATACTCTCACAGTGTAACTCGACTGTGTCAGTCCTCACTGTGTGTTAGTCCTCACTCTGAGTAAGTATCCACACTCTGTGTCTGTACTGACTTTGTCCGTACTAACTTTATGTCAGTACTCTCACGGTGTGGGTGTGGTATGTTCACGGGAATCCCCGGTGCGGGTTGCGGTACTCACTCAGATCTGAGTTTGTAACATAAATCAGCAGGTTATCCATGCTCCGCTCCATGGGTCTCTGCAGAGAATCCGGAATGTTGGAGGCGTCCGGCGAGATGGACGTCAGTATCCTCATGTAGAGCTCTGAGAGACGACGTGAGTCATCAGGTAACAACTCAACATCAGACACAGTACTCATGTCTGTATGATGTAAAACATTACACAGGGTCGTGTGTATTAACAAATTAACACATTTGATGTGTCTGTACACCTTAGCTTTGTCGAGCAATACATGAAGTCTCTACAGCTGCAAACGGTTGCCTTCTTTTGATGTTCCTCATAAAATCGTTTACATTTTGTGAAAATGATGAGACACAACAGAAGCATGAACTCGCCTCATGAGCACAGCTGATAGTGCACGTATGCTATCGACCACGTGACTCTAGCACGACTGTCCATGGCTCTGTACAGAGAAACCACAGCCCCTGTGCTGACACGGGCTCGTGGCTGTGCTGCACTCGAACGAGTTCACTTTTCTCTCGCACCCTCCTGGTTTTACTTCTCGCCGCAGTCTCCTGCATTGTATGTATGTTGAACTTCTCTCACAACGTAGAGCCAACCGTGCTAACATTGCACGGTAGCGATATCCTGCACCAATGGGCAACGAAGCAGAATCCAGAGTGCAATTGGGGTCACCAATTTCAACCATGGACCACCTCGTACATCACTGCCAGCTTCGATCATTCACTGGAGGCATTTCAGATGTTACCCCAGGCTACTTGTGAAGCCACCCAATGGCTTACCATAAAGAAGAAGGCTCTCAACTCACACTGAGCCTGGTCCACATGGCTCTCTGTGTACCCGGTGTGAGGAGAGGCAGCGAAACTGCAGGGCTAATGCAGGGAGAGTGGGAATAGGGAGGGGTCTAGGCATAGCCACAGAGGTGCCACGAGGCCTGATTCATCAGCTGAGAGAGCGATTCTCACACAGAGCATTGCCCAGTGGTGAATGTGCCACAGCAAACCACATGGGCACAGCGCACACAGCCTGAGCCTAGGTGGGGCAGATGAGGGGGCACCTCCTGCAGCACTGGGCTTCTCAAGGTCATGGAGGAACTGGTTCAGACACCACTGAAATGATCCTTAATGTATTACGTGTCCCATAGGGTTCTGTGTCAGGCAAAGCCGATGAGTCAGATGCCTTCTATGACCTGTCACAGGTGTTGGCTAAAGTGGCCACTTGGGATAGAGTCATATTGTTGGGTGATTTCAATGCCCGAGTTGGTCATGATGCTGGCACCTGGTCTGGAGTGATTGGAGGGCATGGGCCAGATCAGCTCAATAACAACGGTAGGAGGCTGCTAGATTTTTGTGCAGCCCATGGGCTTGTAAATACCAACACGCTCTTCCGGCATCGGCGCATCCACACAACATCATGCCGGGTCCAAGCAAGAACATCTCTGCTGGACTACATAGTGACGGACCAGCGGATGTGAGCCCATGTCCTTGACACCAGGACCTACCGTGGAGCTGATCTGCCCTCGGCCCATCTTCTAGTCATCTGTAAGATGTGCCTGCCGTTCTTCCACTCCGGTGGTGGGTATACACCCAGGACCCCATTCCAACCTAGAGTGGCCTGGTCTCAGCTGATGAAATATGCAAGCGAGAATTTCATCATCGCTTGCAGCTGGGGTTGGCATCGTCCCCCACTCCTCCTGATGTCGAGGGTAAATGGGCGAGGTTTAGGACTGTGACTCATGCAGCAGCAATGGCTGCTTTGGGTATGCGGTCCAGACCTCCCCAGAGACCCTGGCTGACAGAGGAGGTGTTACTTCTCTTCTACGTGACTTTACCGAAAGAACCAAGAAGATGAATCCCTGCAGTCACGAAAGCTTTAAATCGAAATTTAGTGTTCAGGATAGTTGAGAAAAAGCGACAGGCCCACTCTCAACGGCTACAGCATCCCACGTCAGAGAATGAGGAGGCTTACCAGCAACCTTCGCTCGGAGGTTCGGAGAGCCGTAAGGCGCTGCAAGGATGGGTGGTGGTCGCAGGTTGATGAGGAGATGGAGTCTGCCTCAGTCGCCCGCGATCGCAAATCACTATTTAACTCCATCAAAAAAGTAACCTGCAGCGCCACACCTATTAGCATCATTAGGGGAAAAAACGGTGATCCAATCTGTGACCCCCAAGAACAGGTTTGCAGATTTGCTGAGCATCTCTGTGAGGTCCTGGGGGAGGGGACATCTCTCAGCCTGGATAACGTGGGACAAAGTTGGGATGACCCTGCCGAGGCTGCAGTACCTCAAATATTGGAAGTCACCCCCTGTAAGTGGCTGGCTGAGGTGCCATCTGTTGAGGAAGTACTGAAGGCGATCCAGAGTCTGAGACCAGGAAAGGCACCGGGCAGAGATGATCTCCCAAGCGAAATGCTGAGGGAGGGTGGCATTTGT
>JAAXLI020001602.1:13747-23845 GCA_014621495.2 Entosphenus tridentatus
TTTCCAATGATTACTAAGTTTGTACCCATCATCACGGTTGAAATTATATCTGTGTTTGTATTGCCTCCGAAACGTCGTGATTTTTATTGTTTTTTTTTATTAATTTCATTTTTTACCTACGTGACTTTACCGAAAGAACTAAGAGTATGGATCCAAGCAGAACCGGCCCTAGACCTTTGGGGGCCCTAAGCAAAATTTGGTTGGAGGCCCCTTTGATGTATGATTTTTTTCACCCACTCGCTAGCAGTGACTCTAGGGGGCCCTCTGCTGGCCACGGGGCCCTTTGCAATTGCAAGGGTCGCTTAGTGGCTGGGCCGGCTCTGGATCCAAGAGATAAGTTCTGGCAGCGAGGAGCAGGAGATGCTCATTCTCCTCCTCTGTGTGGGGCTCTACTCTTGGCTGCTATCTCCATCCTCTGTGCTCTGGGAAAATGAACCTAAACTGTCACACTCACACCCAACATGTATCTCATTACAAGACACTGTCTACAAATCTCGGACCTTTGCCCAATGGAATCTCCGAGCAGCTCTTGGTGCTGGGAATCAGACGCTGGGTGAGAGTCACAGCTCGCCCTGTATTGGACCTTGGAGGGCCGAGGCCGCAGTGAGGAGCAGCGCGGCTCTCGCCCGCAGCTCCTGCAGGCCGAGCGCTGGGTCGGGCAGCTCGGTTCCCTAACCAGGGTAGCGGGGCCCTGCTGCTTAAAGTTGGCACTGAGGCGCTGGGACTACACATGTCCCAGTAACTGGGACAAGGAGAGTTTATCGTTGCAGTGCAATCGCTATGCCGTGTAGTGAGGAGTAGCACCCACCTACACCCCCCTCCTTGTGGAACATTCTTATGAGGGCTTTGCGCTCCTCCAGGTTGTATCGATCATAGATGCCATCAATCCTCAGCAGGGTTGAAACGGTGGAATTGTCAAACCTAGAAAAGAAGGGGTACAGTTGAGGATTTTAGTTACTTGGTTTTTATATCCAACAGAATGCTGATATACAAATGTAATTGATAGAAATGTCATTACTATACATGCAGAAAGTTTTAGATTTGCTTTACGTGTTTGTAGATTGATGTGTTGGATCATGAACTATTAGATCTGCCCACATGATATGTGAATGTTCAATTAAAAGTCTAGAGTCAGACTGTAAAACCAAATTTGATGTAAAGAAGACTAAATTACCTAAAATACAATTCATATAACTTCTAGGAAGTGTTATGTTTATTATTATGCTTGTTTGCCTTGGAAGCCTCACTGAGTCTCATGATTATTGTACAAGAGGGTCCTGTCAAGTTTTCACAGCAGGGAGTGATGATTGCTGTAATTATTTAAATGTTGGCAGAGTTGGACCGTGACACCGGCACACAGCGGCCTGCTCTTACAAATGACACCACAAAATCTTTATCATTCGCCGTGCAGCAGGCGGCGTGTGTCTCTACGGTGAATGCACCGTGGTAATAACTTGGGTGGCCACTGATATCGAACCGTGTGCTCGGCGGCAAGTGGCAGCAACGCTCTACTACTAAACTGAGCTATGAGATCTTATTTCAGAGACGACCTGGTCACATATGATAGTGCATCTTAGTGCCTTATCATCCTACATGGGAATTTACAGTAGCAGCCAAATAATCTAATTATACGTTTCCAAAGTGGAGGGGAAAACCAGAGGATCCGGAGAGAAATCCATGTGACCATAGGGATCATACACGAACTCCAAATATACAGGCATCAGGGTTGGGATCAAATCCACGACCTCCTGCGTACCTGATGGCCACATTGCCGTGGGGCAACGCAGGAGCGTCTATGACGAACCCTCCTCGCCCAGCGCAACCCGGAACGTGCGGTGTGCAGTCGTTTGCACTGCTCATTTCAGGAGCCTCTGTCTCACTCTGTCTCATATCTCCCTGTGACTCCCTCTCTTCTCTCTCAGCTAGGTGGTGGTGGCTATTCACGTCGCCTGTAATCCAGTACTGTAGAGGCAAGGGTTGGTGGATAAAACAAGTGTTGTGAAACTCCCTTCCCGTGGGCGTCGAGGTGCCATACCCTGGCTCGCAAGGAGAAGGCAGTACAGCAAGTGGACTAATCAATATCTATTACTATCTGTACGGATATACAGTGTTGGCCCCACATGTGCAGTGGTTTTCTACGGTTGCTCATACATTGGCTGAAAACATCTTAACATAAACACTCCCTGTGAATCCCTCTCAACTCTCCTTTATTTCCCTTCTCCTGGTGCTTCTTATAGGGCTTCAGTTCCCATGTTTGTCTATCACAGTCTGTATCCCAATGCCTCCCCCATGTCTCCCACTGTGCTTTCCACATATATCCACGTCTTTTACTGTGTCCCCTTGCCCCTGTCTGTCTCTCTCAAAATCCCTGTATCTCTAATGTCCACACTTCTCTGTCTGTGTCTCTTGTGTGTCCCCTGTGTCTCCCCCACCCTTTGCACCGAGATAAGTAGTTTGGGATTCAAGTATCAGCTGCATTTCTCACTGTGACCAGTGAATCGGGATAACATCGCCTCCTTGTCTTGAGTTAAAACGTAAAGCAGCAGAGAACCCCATTGCGGGTGAGGAGATGTCCTTCTCACTTGGAGAGCTTCTTTAGGTCGTCCAGTAGAATCCGCACCTGCTCCGTCTTCTTCTTGAATCTCTCGTCTGTCACAGCAGCAGCAGCAGCACAACCTGGATTACTGGGGTCGCACTCGAGTTCATTGACTCAAGCCAGATTACTGAGATCACTTGGTAGAAATTCCAGATTCCCATGCCAGATGCCATACTCACAACAGCTTAACAACTTGCTTCCCGATAAACAGTAATCATTACCTACCCCAGGGAGAGAGTGAATCGATTGATCCCCCAAAGAAGATTTTAACTCTCAACCTTCTGACTGAGTGGCATTCTGTGCCACAGCATCGACTATCAATCCCCGTGCCTAAGGGTCTGAGGGTCCTAGCGAGGCTCCAGCTACAAGACTCGAGGTGTACAGATCAGGGCCCTGAGAGCTCAACACGACAGCCGCTGCTGTAACGCGAACAGGGAGCGGAGTCGCTCTGTGGCGCCCCCCACAGCCCCACGTGACACGGGACTCACGCCCCCCACGTGCGGTGGCCGCGCCCTCCCCACGGCTCCCGTTGGCGTCACCACCACGCCCGCATCGCGCTGGGACGCAGGAGCCGCATGAGAGCGGCGCGAGCGCAACCCTCTCTGAGCCTGCGAGCAGCACCACACACGGAGGGAGAGAGAACTCCACCCACAGTGGGACGCGTGGCGCTGCTCTAGAGGCCCCGCGAGTGGCCGGGTGGGTTGTGAGCATCACACAGAGACCAGCGCCGAGCTCGGCGTGCGTGTGGCTCCCACGGTCACAGGCGCGGCACGCAGGGTCCCGCACGCATTCTAGTGAGCAGTGGCTCAAACGTGCGTGCACATTGGGTATAAGTGAATTAAAATATATGATGTAAAAATAACGTGATGTGATATATTTTAATTTAGATTGTTGGACTCATAACTCCTTGTACAGAAGGCCATGCCTGTGTCGAGAACTGTACCTTAGGGCTGTGCGTGTACACAGGGCCAAGCACCCAGAGAGAGGCCACGCATGAACAGGACCATGTGTGGAGGCCACGTGAGCTCAGGGCTGTGTGCTCAGGCCATGCGTGTACACAGAGCTTTGTGGTCAGGCCATGCATGCACACAGGGCTTTTCACACGCAGGCTATAGGTTCACACGCTGCATGTAGATGGTAGAGGCACGGAGCTGTGGTGAGGAGGTTGAGCCCCCTGACCCTGTGACCCTGTGACCCCATGACCCAGGTTTCGAAGTCAGGGTTCGTGTGGTCCGGGTCCCGGTTCCTGTACGAACCTGTAGCCATGGCTCCACGTGCTCAGCTCGTGGCGTCACCATAAACAGCGGAACCGCTCCGTCCTCACAATGCTGTGGGAACAGAGAGGGTGATAAGTGAGGAAGTAACAGCTGTGGGAACAGAAGGAGATCAGTGAGAGGGGAACAACTGTGGGAATGAAGAGGGGGCTCAGTGAGAGGGGAACAACTGTGGGAACAGGAGTGTTAATATTTATTCATAACGGTGGTAATTAAAGTCACTGTGATGAGTTTTATCATCGCAGGGAGTCGTGGGTCATGATCCTCTACAATTGCGCATCATGAGCTGTGTAAAGTTTCTTGGCAACGAAAATAATGAGCAAATCCCTGAGAGTGCTTGGATACCAGTGATGAATGTGCAAGCAGTGACAGCTGTCATTGCCATTGTCACGTTTATGCACAATCCATGCCAGCTGTGGATTACAACAACATAAACAGATGGAGCTGTGGCATAGTGCTTAGCACACTGCGGAGTAAACCTGGCGACCTGCATTTGATTCCAGGCCATGGCCCATATCAGTGGTGATATCTGAACCAGCCCTGGCTCTACACACACCCGACACCCTCTTCACCAATCCCCACTGACCAGCGTGAAGTATGGCCAAACATCCCACTTGAGCCTATATGGTATGGGAAGGCCTCCATCCAACAGTATATTGCAAAGGGATGTAGTTTTTATTTTATTTAAGTTCATGAACCAAGCACGGAGTTTAGTGGTAGAAATGAGAGAACATCTCACCCATCAAAAAGTGGGCTCACCAAGACAACTTTATCTCAGTGGCATTCAATTAGACAAGGCCAGTCCTGCCAGGGTTCGCCTCCACTGAGTCCTATCAGCAGGGTTTGGCCACGCCACTGGGTCACCTGATGGAGAGCCATTGACCATCACCTTGGGGCTGCAGTGGCTGTGGCCGTGCTCTGCCCTGGCGAGTAACGGGCGATGATGCGACTGAAGCAGTTAGCCCGTGCGGGGTTTTTTACTCACTCAGCTAAACCCTGGCCTGGGTTCACCTGCACCGAGTCTCATCAGCAGGGTGTTCTCCGCTAAGCCAATGCCGGGCACCCAGTGCGAGTGATCGGTCAGTGGAGTTCACTTGCAGCGGGACCGGCTCCCGAGTGGTGTCAGCTTCTCAAACTCCTTGCAGCAGGGGGCGCTCGGGAGCTGCAGAGACGCCCACAGAGTTCACCACCGACAGAGGCGGAACTCGGCCAACGGCGCTCCAAGACGCGGCTCGGTGGTGGCCGCGCTCAGCGCTGCCGCCGCTGCACTCGCAGCGATGTCGACGCGGGAACCGCGAGAGCCGCCGCGTGAATCCGCGGAGAACTCCCCAAGCCGCAGCGCCGCCTCTATTCCCCGGGGAACCCAAGGCCGCGCTCAGCACAAGGGGAGCGCCGTCCCGTGCTGAGCGTGGTGACAGCGGCCGGGAGCTCCCGGGGATTCCTGGGAATCCGGCATGGGCATCCCGAACTTGCACGCAGTCCTACGCGTTGCACTGCGGTTCTATGTTTGTGTTATGAGTTAAAAACTCACCACTGCTGTGTTTACTTTGTTATTGGGTCATCCAAGCATAATTGAAACTGGCAGTACCTGCTAGCCATGTGGTATCGCAATATTATACAAGAGGCTGGGATCAGCGTTGGGTTTGGGATGAGAGGCCGCACCGTGGTTGGGGTCGGTGACACCGATCGTCCCCCAGGGTGGATGTCTCTGTCAGCTTTCAACGCATTCAACATTCGGGTCTGACTGTGACGTTCCATCCCCTCTACAACCAGGATCCAGGGCCCAGCTCCCAGCAGTGACCCCTTTACTCCTCATGGCAGAGAGACATTGGCATGAACTTTCACAGTCCAGCCCCTTCCCCAAGACTCCATCTGCTCCACCCACACCCAACCAATATCCCTCCCATCACAGCCCATCAACTCACTCAACACTGCCTCCCCTTACCAACCCAGGTTTACCCCTCACATCTACCAACCATCAGCACGCACAGCTCTACCAGCACCATCTCTCCCACTCCCAGATTCCCAACTCAACAGGGTTCACACTAGGTGGCACTGGATCTATGTTGGAGATTTATGTTACAATGGAGTGTAAATGTGTAGAGAATGCCCACAATAAGCAATGAGTGTGTGGATTGCATTGAACTGGATACAGGAGGCTTCATGAATCAGTACCCATGCACGCATTGTAAGTGAACACTGGCTCCGTGTTCACGTCACAGAAGCGGAGTCTAGCGATGTCATTGAACCCCACCACTCTTGACCGGACCTCCCTGCATCGATCGTTGAAGCCAAGCAGTTTGAGCCTGGTTCGTACTTGACGTTAATACCTCGGCAATACCAGGTGCCAATCCGATTCCAGTGATTAATATCCATCAATCACTACCTGACTTCTTCCCAATCAACTGCAGATAAATATGGAAGGCCAAACCCATACTTTTATATGATGTATTATTATTACATGACAACTCAACTTAGCATTGAGGGGTTCTCATATCCCGTGTATAGCCCTTAGCCAGTGTTGAAAATGTCACGGTAGTATAGCGAGGGCGAGTCTTTCCAGAGGACAACCACTGGTTGACTTCTCCACAAAGTGGTACTCATTTTATAGACACCAGATGGATGATGAACTAGCAGTCTCCCGACTGTGAGCCAAGCACTCTCCCGCTGGGCCACCTGCCCAGCTGCGCTCTTATCAAGACAACGTGAACATAATTAGAGTATTGCCGATAAACTGCAGATTATCACAGAGTTTATTTGGCTGCTCTGTTGTTGAGACACAGGAATGGTGCTGTACGGTGTTGTTGTATCTATACCCCTTTTTTTATTAATATTAAGAATTATTCTGCCAACATATATAAAAAAAAAAATTTATAGACACGGAGCAACTTGGGAGCGCACAAAGACGAGCAAAACCCCGTTTTCCAACTGGCGTGCACACCTACCTTCAAAGGCCAGAAAGCGTGAAAGAGACAACAATGAAATGTCATAAATACTCCCCGAATTTCACACAAAAGGAAAAAGGGAGGGGGGAATTGCAAGGGGGTGTTAGGATAACACCCACACTTCAGAAGCCCCCCCTCACAATACAAAAAAATTGCGTTGGCAACCAGAACACACAGACGGGTTTTGAACCATGTTAGTTATACAAAAGTTACCAACTTAGCCATGAAGATTAAGCAAACATTATCTATCCTCGCTCCAATTGGAAACCAGACTACAGTCTGCACCAGGGTCGCGATTCATCATTTGTTAATTAAATACTGACATTATTTACCTTTAATAATTTCTACGCGGCATGACCAAGGCATCAAAGAATAATTATGGCAGTCAGGGTCGCTCCTAAGCCAGATAAAATAACAACAAGCTAAGTCAAATAATAAGTACGAAATTAGAGTGGATCTCCTAGGAGAATTAAGGGCGGAGAAATCTATCATAATTAACCAACAGGTAACACTCCAGGGAAAGCGAGCAGCTCACAGCCGTCTTTGTCTTCCTGAGAGAAACGGCCACAGAGCAGGCACAAAGCCAGGAAATGACCCTCATAAAAGTTCGGGGCGAGCGAGCGACGGCTCGAGAAAGGGAATTAACAGTGCCTCTAAAAAAAAAACACACGCGCAGTGTGCTCCACGCAGTGGAGCACAGCCGTCTTTGTCTCCCCGCAGCACGGACAGCAAGATTTGTGCACGTGAGCAAATAACATTTCCCCATAAAGAGATCAAACCACGATGGGAATACCGTGAACACGGCTACGGCATACCTTGAGTCGCTTGCAATCAAATCACAATAATACTAAGCAGCCTAATGAGTCGCATTTTAACTTCCAAACCAAACACAACTTAAGCTGTGTGAGACAAAGGATAAACACCCAGAGCGAGGGAAGGGATTCTAGAAATTGCTTAACGCGTAGGCTTTCGCGACCAATATTATTCATAATCAAAAACATGGATTATGATTTTTTTTTTGTAACCTCGGTACGAACGCGAATCATCGGTCCGGTTTAGTTTAAGGACTCGTGTGGCGCCGTCGCGAGGAAACCCCCCCACCCCTCCTTCCAGAATTATTGCGGGCAACTGCGTCTTTTGAAATACCATTTCCTCCAATAAACACACGGACGCAGATGCGTCCACACACACGAGCAACGGAAATAGTTATATGGTCCCGGCCTTTGAACAACTCGGAAACCGAGTGGATTTTCCCGATATAAGCCGAGGCAAAATCCATTCAAGTCATCTCGTCTCCGGGGCTACGGCCCCCACCAGAGATCTCCAGGGCTCCGGCCCCATCTCATCTCAACGCCAACGACGAGGAAGCTCTTCCATCATCCCGAATGACGATGTTCGCGGGGTAGCGACGTGCATCGATAAGCTGAGGTCTGCACCACCTAAGAAGAATCGCTACCCTGAGTCGCCGAGCTGCGAGTGAAGCTGACGGAGATTCCAGCTATCACTCTCGAGCCAACAACTTCAACGCAACGTCAATACCAACAACAAACGAAAGCATCGTTCATCGCCAGAGCGACAACCAACGAGAACCGACTTGTCATCCAGCAGTGGAGAGAAACACCGCGCCGTCAGTTACGAGGACGCGCAACCGCGCCGTCAGCTACGAGAGCGCGCACAGCCGCGTCGTCCAGAGCCTGAGCCAACACAGCCTGAAGTAAGGGCGAGTCTCCGTGTGAAGCGGGCAGCGATCAAGGAGAGAGCGACGACGATATCATCGCACACCGCCGAAGGCGAGCATCGTGCCGACTCAACAATCGTCCAACAGTGGAGAAGCCTGGAGCTGCCACCAAGAGAGAGAAAGCGCCATCGAATGCGCCGTGTGTTTGATACACACACACCGACCAACACCCAGTGAGAACAGACAAGACGTCCAGCAGCGACGACGGAATCATCGCGCAACACGACGGCGAGCGTCGTGCCAACGCCGCTCAATCGAGCAGTGGAGAGAGAAAGCAAGACGGGCTCGCTGCGGCCACGCCCAAGCGAGAGGAACTTCTCTGGCGGCGGGTTGTATCCTCCCACACCACACAAGCTAACGACACAACTCCCGGCTCTAAGAAATTTAATTAATTTTACAAGGGGACAACGCACACACAACACGCACACGAATAAGATTTTCAAAAAGTTATCTTTGCGTTTCAAAAAGGGTTGCCATTTCAAGGTGGTGCGTTCAAATCAACTGATCGTGCAAAGCAGTTGCTGCCGTCGAGTTACATGAATAAGAGTTTAGTCATTCATTTTCGTTAATTGCATAATCTTGTCGATGAATTTATTGACGCATACTCTTGCCTTTGCATATTAGATTGTCATATGTTTGTTTAGAATTAAAATTTCTTAACACCAAGTGTTCGAGTGCTTCTTTCCCAGTCCATGCAAACTGTCTTATTCCTAAGAACTGTAGCCTGCGATGAGATATGAAAGTGGAGACCTAACATAACATAAACACACTAAGATAATCAGTAATTGTTTAATCAAAGATAATCGTTTTATCCCGATTGATACAACTCTGGATAACGAAGCTAAGCCTAATTATCATAACTGCGTACATTAACATAATCGCAAGTATTCGCATACATTAATACGATTATATCCGTGATTATCATAATTTATGCGATTCACGCATTTTTGGAAATTTATTTTTTATTTTTTTAATTTTTATTATTTTTATCAAAATTTCATAATCGGACATATACAACAGTGTGAGCCCACGTGCGTGTGCAATGTAAGGCACATTTCCCAAGGAAAATGCTATTTAAATGTAAATGTTAAACAAAACTGTCGCTTTGCATCGTGGACCCTGCTATAGAAACAGGGAATTTTCCACACCGACTCAAATCACCAATAGACCTGATCCACAGACAAGATTCATTTGGACACCAGAGACGCCACACTCTTCGCCCATCCACAGCATGGTTATGCCAGTGCAGTGTTCTAGCACCATGGCTACCACATCAGCCACTCGGTGCTGCCTCACAACGCGGGGCGGGGGCAGCACCCGGGCTGGCCACGTGGTCTGGTGGTGTTTGTGCAGTGGAGGGCCATTGCCCGAAACGTCGCCTGTTATATATTTTATTTTTAAGGAAGCATCATTGACGAAGTTGTTGGGTTTGATGATGGGTGTGTTTACACTGTGTGGTGTATGGTACTTGGTGTGTGTAGTGCGGAGTGATGATGAATGTGTTTACACTGTGTGGTGTATGGTACATGGTGTGTGTAGTGTGGA
>JAAXLI020001603.1:0-12908 GCA_014621495.2 Entosphenus tridentatus
ACGTGACTTTCGGCCACAACGCAAGCAGCCGAAACGTCGTGAGAATTTTATTTTATTATGTTTTATTTTTATGTTTATTATTTTAATATTTCCCTTCTACGTGACTTTACCGAAAGAACCAAGAAGACGAATCGCTGCAGTCACGAAAGCTTTAAATCGAAAAAGTATTAATTTTGTTTACGCAAACAGCACACAGCAGTGGGTTAGTCGCAACACAAAGAAAACAAACACGCTGTTCGATTTTAGACGCTTTTTAGGAAATGTAATGTCCAGCTGTGAGGTCCATGCCGTGATTAATAACCCTACCTGCAGCAGGAGCAATCAAATCTCGCGATTTCCCACACCCCTTTTCAATGGCCCAAATTTGCCAAACGTGAACAATCACTCGCAAATCACTCATTTGGAGTACACGCCAAGAAGCATCGCTCCGTCCTGCTAAAAAAACTCGACAGGACCCTCCAGAAAACCAGTCCAGAGGCTCGGTGAGGCGTTTCTCTATTAATAAGCACCAACATTAATAATGTGAATAAAGTCACGGAGGGTAGAAAAATTAAATAAAACAAAAAACAACATCACGACGTTTCGATCGCAACACAAGCGGTCGCCCTCAGGTAGAAAAATAATCCAGTAGCGAAACTGCTGAACCACCTCACGTGATATACACGAGGTCGTGGCTTCCATCCCGACCATGACGACGATCCTTGCATATTTGGAGTTCGCTGCATGTTCTCCCCGTGGTCGCGTGGATTTTTCTCCGGGTCCTCCAGATTTTTCTTCCACATTGAGAAACGTGCTTTGAGAGTGTTTGGCTGCTATAGATGTCCACGTGATACGAACCAGCTGATTATTATTTTCGCCTGGGGACGACCGCTTGTGTTGCGATCGAAACGTCGTGATTTATTATTTTATGATTTATTTAATTTTTATACCTACGTGACTTTACCGAAAGAACCGAAGAGAATGGATTCCTGCAGTCACGATAGCTTCAAAGCAATAATGCTAATATAACAACGGTACAGCCCGGAGGAACAAATAAAACGTGAAGACATCTCGAGACGCAGCAAACAAACAGGGACCTGCTCATTCGAAGGTGACTTGGACGAGGAGGCATTTCATTTTAGAACATGGAAGAAGGAGGGCATGGGGGAGGACTGCGTGTGTCGAGTGAGGATACCATTCTCGGATTGATGGCAACGTTGAGTCACAGCAAACAGGAGAAGGTAATCTATCTCCATCGTGACCTCGAACAAGGTGGACTGAATCATCTGGACGGATGGCTAAGAGCGGCAGTGGAGAGCGGCAGACGTTGATCGTAGATTTTTAAGGAATGCAAGGAGAGTAGAGCAGAGATGAAATGGGAGACTTAAGGAGGGACCTGGGCGAGTCCGACGAAAGGATTTTGAAGACAGTGCGGACAATCTTGTAGTTGACGTGAACGTTTGGGTTTGCGAGGTCTCGTCCGTGCGCGGTGCGATGGGGAAGTCTGACCGCTTCCCCTATGGAGCGTTGAGGGATTTGTCGAGGCGGGAGTCACAAGTGTCAGGAGGTTGAGTTGGTGAAAGGCATGGACGCGGATCGGAGGGGAAAAGATGTGGCGAAGGGGATGTCACACAGCTTGAGGAGAGAAATTCCGTGCTCTCTGCTGAAGATTTCTCGCGGTCAGCAGACCGCAACACTGTAAGTATGTAGATATGCTGAACTTCTTTTGCACCATACACAGCCGACCGTGCTGATCGGTGGTGCGGGGAAGGACAACAAACGAAACACAAAAAGCAGTTCTGAAAAAATGGCATTGCCGTTGGCTCCTGAACATATTGCCCTGCGCAAGGATAGAAAGAGTGGAGAGATGTAAGGGGAGACGCACAGCTACAGGTTGAGGACGGCATGTGGGATTCTGATGTCCCTGATGTCTGGAAGTAGAACAGCTCTGTTGTTATTCGACGTTAGATAATTAATGCCACTCACCAAGGTAACTGCTGAGTCTTGCTTGCCGATTAAGGATGGATGGACAACCATAGTTCACGTTGTTTATTTTTTGTTGTTGCAAAAAATGGAATGACGTGGAAAGTCATCCGTGCGTCATTAGCGGATTTGAATAATTTGCAGTGTTAACATAAATCAGAATGCGTTGCCACTAAAGCCCTGCACTTTGTTATATTATGAATGTTGAGTTGCAGACAATGTAAATATGGTGCCTCTGATCACCCAGCTTTGTTCTAGCAGTGTGCGAGAGCGAGAAAGAGATCCCGGCTGTGTGTTTGCTGTTTACAACATTTGTGACAAGCTTTTCCACATTAGCGTAACCTCATGGGATTTGGCAATGTTAGGCCACGATAGTTGACACGTGTGTCTATACGCTTCGCTTGTGCTCAGCATGTCTATTAACTCTCCGGCACATGGATGAATAATGGCAAAATAATCTCGTGCGAGGAGGGTTTTATTGATTGACCTGTCTGCAGCAGAAGGCACGCGGTGCCACGTGCAGTGTCAATATCTCTCTGTGGTCTTTAACATTAAAAAAAAGATGCCGATTTCTTTTTTTCAGTCAGCAAATCCGCTGCCAAGGGATTTAAACATGAAATCTTTACAACACATTTCACTCTCCGCTCCACTTTTACATCGATCTTACAATGTAGGACAATGTGGATTTTTTTTTCTTCTAAAGCCGATAAATGCGTGAACAAATCTCGAGACGCTGCACGAAATCAGTCGCGATTTTTTTTTTACGGAGAAGAAAACGAGTCACCAGTAGGCAGAGGAGAAGTGGAATGTATTGAGCCTGGGTTTGACAAGGGGCAGGGAGTTGACAGCACGGACAACTGGGGGAACGGCGTTCCGTGCAATGGGGTAGCAGACGAGAACGATCGAATACCCACTGAGCAAAGGTCGACTGGAGGCTTCGAGCGAAATCAACGCTTGCTGGAGTGGGGATTGTGTGCAGCATAAAGGTGAGATGAGAGAGGAGAGGTAGGCAGGGGAGAGCCCGCGGTGATTATGTGCTACTAAAAAACTACACAATTTTTTATTTTACTAGGTAAGACCCACTGTGTTATGTAGCTCTTTTTCAGAAGCGACCTGGCCGCAAATGATAGCTCAACGAAGTGGCTTATCAAGTGGTAATTTATAGCAGCCAAATACGCGAAACGCGCGTCGATTCAGAATGTGGAGGAAAACCCAGAGGATCTGGAAAAAAATCCACGCAACCACGGGGAGAGAGAGAGAGAGAGACACGCTAACTCCAAATATACAACATACCAGGCGAGGGAGACAATATATCGCCGCCGCAGCGAGATGTTTGAGATCGCGTGATCTAGAAACGTGTCCAGGACTGGATTGGGAGCCAATGGGGGGAGTTAGAGTTGATGTGGTGTCAGGTGGGGCACCACGGAAGCGAGATGTCAACTTCCTCCTCTGGTATACAGGAGGTCGTGGGTTCGATCCCGACTCTTGACTATTCCTGTATATTTGGAGTTTGCATGTTCTCCGCGTGGTCGCGTGGATTTTTCTCCAGGTCCTCGGGTTTTTCCCTCCGCATTTAAAAACATGCGTTTGGAGTAATTGGTTTCTATAAATGTCCACGTGATCAGCTATTGCGTTGAGCTATCATTTGTGGCCAGGACGTTTCTGACAAAAAGCTATATATAGCTTCGTGGGCCTTACCTGGTAAAAAAAATGGTAAATAGGTGAGAAGTCCAGCAGAGGCACGCTTTGAATCATAAGAAATTCAGAGATGAGGAATTTGAGGGGAATTAACTCAGCTGATGGGTCTCTTGTAACAGAGTGGTAGAAATGAAATGCAGTCGCTACTAAAGGTCCCCACTTTGAAACAAAGGAATAAAATAAGAGAGGAGACTATTTCATGTTACTGTACACATGTTGAACTTCTTTTGCACCCTACTTATCCAACCGTGCTAATCGGAGGTGCGGGATAAGGGCAGCAAATTAAACACAAAAAGCAGTAAGAAAAATAGTTCGTCAATTGAGACGAGTTAAAAGTGCATAGCTCCAATGGCTTCCTAACATCGGAAGGAAGAGCGTTCCAGACGGCCGCAGAAGCGCATCTGAAAGCGCGCGACGCGGTGACCACCGCCTTTGTTCGATGGCCAGCCGAAAGCCGCTGCTGCGAGGATGACCGGTGTTCGCGTGGTGGTGGTTTATGCTCCTTGACGAGATCAGCTGCTACCCTGTAACTGGGGCAGACCAAGCAAGCTTGCGACACCACCAAGGGACAAGAGCCTGCTTTTAAGGGAAGAAGCAAGCAACAATAAAATCCAGACACACGTGACCTGCACGGAGAGCGCGTGAGACACCTGTACGCGTAAGAGGGTGAACGCGGCACGAGCAAGGGCTTTTGAGGGGCAGAATCATCCGTTAGAGAATACATTGTCAAGGTCGCGTTTATTACACACAAAGTGCTTGGCACGAACGAATCGCAATATCTTGCTGATCTCATCAGCAAGGCATCACGAAAACTCCGGTCATCATCGAACAAAGACGGTCACCGCGTCGCGCGCTTTCAGATGCGCTTCTGCGGCCGTCTGGAACGCTCTTCCCTCCGATGTGAGGAAGCCACTGGAGCGATGCACTTTTGAATCGTCTAGCTTGACAAACAAATTTCTTTAGATCTGTCTTTAGTGTTTAGTTTGTTGTCCTTCCCCTGTGCAACCTCCGATTAGCGCGGTTGGCTTACGCACGGTGCAAAAGAAGTTCAACACACACGCATCCATTATTTTTATGACAAGCCCTCGCCCGTCGCTCATGAGAGATAGATAGATTTGAACGCAGCTCGTTCGACGTTGACTCCCCGGCGCTCTCTCTCTCTCGTGCACGAGTGGCGAGGTGAACCGGTGATCCCGTCGAAGGAGGGAGAGAGGGGGGAAAACTTACAGAGTTTGCTTTTCCAATTCGACATCCGTCTTCGCAAAACGAACTCTTGCTGTTAGTCGCCTCACAACACTCGGCCTTGCGATCGCAAATAACAGCGCGGCATTTAGCGGCGCTCGGAATAACCCTTCAAAAGGGGGCTTAGCTTGCCCTTGCCAATTTAGCGTCACCTCTAATTATTTAAAACACGAATTTTACAACCCAATGCAGTTTAACACGTAGGCTTTCGCGACCAATATCATCCATAATAGGGGTGTTTTTTTTTTTGGGGGGGGGGGGTTAGATCGTGTAAATATATAAATGTGTCGTTAAAACCCACGACCACCCGACACAGCCAACTAGTAAGGGTTGTCACGTAAACAGAACGTGCCAATTCGTCACTAGCACAGCACTAGTGTGTAGTGTATAGTGTAGTGTATAGTGTAGTGTATAGTAGTGTAGTGTATAGTGTAGTTTACTAGTACAGCACTAACCGGTGTGTTTGGAGAGCCAAGCCACAACATTTACAATCTGTGCACGACGTTTCGCCAGCAATTACAACCAGCTTCATCAGGCGACAGACACATTTTCAATCACCGCGCCGGCGCTATACCCGCCCTTTGAAGGCATCCCCGACGGCTGCATGTGGCGGCGTGCACGCGTTGTCTGTGTACCATCTTGTGGTTTATTAGTCTTGCTGGGGTCCTGCCAAGTTAGTGATTGATGAGGTGGTCGCCGGCCGCTTTGTCTGCTCTTACCCCGACAAATCTCGCGCAGGCTGCGCGCTCAAGCGATCGCCACGCGGCACAGTTTGTGCGTGCTCATTACGCCGCCCGTGACCAACGTTGACCCCCAGAGCTGAGAAAATAAATGTTTGCTAGCGGTGAAAGGAAGTGTCTGTGCAAATATCAGCGGGCTGCCCGGAGTTGGAACCTTCCTCGCGATAATGACCGCTACCAATTTGCGCCGTAGTACACGTTTTCCATTAGCAGGGCTACCAACTAGAAATCCAGTACTGTGTAATATCATCATATACCGTGCAGTGAGAGTAAAACAAAAACATTGCCATTCCATCAATGTATGGCTTGACATATACTGCGCTACGCATCCACAAATAATAAAGAAGTTTGCATCGTAGTTCATGGCTCATACAACCATTGTTGAACTAGTTGACCAAGGTTTGTTTCTCTAGTTGAGAATAGTTTTCAGTAAAAAAAAATCCATCAAAGGTTTCATTACATCAACTTCTTAACGTCTACCGTGTTGGTGTTAATTCGCCTTTCCCATCGCGTTGGGGGCTGCGTCGATGGAGCGTGCAGTGATCAATCGTGTGCCGTGAAACTCTGAACATGCTGAGATGAAATAAGCCCCTTTAAATGGCAGTCCAGCAAACAGGTTCATAAGGTGTCTGTGTGGACATGCATGCGTGACATCCCCTGGATGCTTAAGACACCCGCGTTCAAAGACCCATTACAAACGCGGCCAAACAATTTCACTGCAGTCCCCACGTGAAAGTTTTGAGATGCAATGTGACTTCATGGTTACACAAGGACATGATAATTCGTACTTCGAGATCTGTTGAGCAAAATCTTTTTTTTACAAGAACTTCACATTTGAAAAAGCATCACATTTAATGCACTTGTAAATCTCAATTGAAAACGAATTTCTTTAGAACTGTTTTGTTGTGCTTAGTTTGCTCTCCTTCCTCCGCACCTCCGATTAGCACGGTTGGCTACGTACGGTGTGAAAGAAGTTCAACATACACACATTGTAGTTACTAAAGAAGATCCCTCCGTTTGATCTTCCACTGAGCTCATGGTCCACCCTAAACCGCATCCACCGCACAAACCGTGGCAAATGCGGATACCTGACGATACACAAATGGAAAATTAAAAACTCTTCCAGTGTGCGATCGTGGTCATCCAGCACAGACCGTACAGCATTATAGCGACGCAATGCCCAGATCCACAAATACGAAGAAGGAGACATCGTCACAGGCTTTCACTCCGCTGCTCCTAACGCGTTCGTCTGGTTTCACCAGCCGAATGTGACATCGCAGTCATTGCTCTGCATCTGCATATGTATGAAGACTAAAGCAGCAAAATATATGTCGATGGGAGGTATGCGAATATGCATGAGCACATATACAGACAGAGAACTTTGGGGTTGAGCAGCGGTGCATTTGGTGCCGTGGTTAGCAGACGGAGGTGTGAAGCGAGTGCCGAAAGAACCGTGGCAACATTTACATCTGAACAAGTCTGAGACCTTCTGCCCCTTTCACCAATCCCCATTGACCAGCATGTCAAACTCAGGGGGTCATACAATCCCATGGGCAAGGTCAAACAGCCGCTCACGGACAGGCCTTCATCCAGCAGTGGATTGACGCAGAGTGGGCCGGCTGAGGTTCACTTTTAACGTGGCATGCAGAAGAGATTTTGCTGAAGAAACCTTTTTTTCTCTGATAATTGTTTTTTTACCCTTTTATCTGGCAACAAAACTGACACATTTTTTACAAGGAGTCATGTTTGCATAGACCACAATACCTGCAGTCGGAATGCAAACAAAAAACATAACTCTGATAATGTATGCGCTGTCCTTGAAGTTGATTGATCCACACCCGAGACAGCTTTCCTTAGAGCCTAGTCTCACATGGTGTTGGACCAGATGACGCCAAAAGGCGCACAACTCAAAGACAATGCACCATCAGAGTATGAGAGCTCGGGGTAAGCATTTACACCATTGGAACCTCATTTGCCAGTAGCAAAATATGATAATTGTTTTTTTACTCTTTTATCTGGCAACAAAACTGACACCTTTTTTTAATGTATAAGTGAGATCACGACAGATGGGATGTCCAAGGTTGTTGCAGCGCGGGGAGGGGGGGGGTCGACCACATTCCACACAACGGATAAGTACGCAGGTGGCTTTGGAATTGCTAGTGCAGACGCGCGTGAATGACCCCAGTGGGATCATACCCCAGCTGTCTCGTGGAGCCCCGGGAGATGTCACAGATCCCACGGGTTGGACAATCGCCGACTCTGTGAAGTATGACTGCGCTAACCACTGTAAGGAAAACGCGGCCACAGGGTGCCATTTGCTTGGTAACTCATCATTCATAAAGCTAATAGTCTTGAGTTGATCACTACTCACAACCAACATTTAGTATCTAATCGTAAAAAAAAAAATTACAATTAGAACAGAAAAAAATATACAATATGTATGTCTAAGACACAACAATAGAAGCACTTGAAGAAAGCCTAAAAAAAACCCACCCAGGATATCTGGATCGCTATTTAAAATAATCAAACAGACTTGGCAGGATGTTGCCAGAAGGATATCTTGATGGGCACTGTATTCTGATTGACAGTTGAGAGAGATCGTGCCCTCGAGGTTGCCCCACCAGGGGAAGTGGCAGCAATGACAGCCGGGCACGCGTAGAGAACCAATCGCACACGCGATCGCTGGTTATGGTGGCAGCATCGTTGAGAGATCTTCATCAAGCAGTTCAACTTGTGAATGGACCACGACGGTGATGATGACGATGTCTGCGTATGGAAAAAGACGGCTAGGCAACGTTTCCATCAGCCAGCCACGGTCATTCACAAAATGGCTAGGCCTTCGAGGCGTGTAAATAAACAAGTTGAAGTTAACTCAAAGATAATAAATATGCACGTGGCATAGACTGTAATTTCCCAGCATTGCGTTGCCGACGGGGAGGGCACTAAGCTGCGTTATGGGTAGCACCGAAATCTACTCCAGATATACATTCCCATGCTGAGTGCAGACATTTAGAATACCCTACGAGTTCGTAGCAGTTTGTTTAGAGAAAAATCCATTCAATGTTATTCAACGTTCATACACACAGAGAGGTGGTCTATTTCCTGTCGAAGGTTTCCAGAGTTTGAAAGTCACCTTGTCTGTGGCGTGGTGGCTCAGTGGGTTACCTTTGAGCCTCACAACAATGAATAAAAAAGTGTGCTAGTTCTATTCCCGACTAGGGTGCCTTTACCTTTAAAATGTGTATGTTTTCCCCTTGGTCAGTTAAACGCGTAGGCTTTCGCGACCAACATTTTTCATGATCAAGATTTTTGGGTTGCCCCCTCGTCTGCATGGGTTGCCTCCGGGTTCTCTGTTCCCCTTCCCCCCATAGCTAAAGAAATATAAACACCAAAACAACTTAACTGGTTTTGGTGGAACTCTTTTGGCTGGTCGTCGAACCTCTTGGCCTGCCATCGAAGAAAGATGGCCGCCGCATCACGCGCTTTCAGATGCGCTTCTGCTACCGCCTGGAACGCTCTTGCTTCCGATGTTACGAAGCCATTGGAGCTATGCAGCTGGTTAGCAGGAAGTCGTGGGTTCGATCCCGACCCTGGCGCCTGCTGTAATATTTGGAGTTTGCGTGTCTTTCTCTCATTATCATCACGGTGGTTAGGAGATGTTAACTACCTCGCCTGGTGTACAGGAGGTCGTGGGTTCGATCCCGACCCTGACGCCTGCTGCTGTATATTTGGAGTTTGTGTGTCTTTCTCCCCCATGGTCGCGTGGATTTGTCTCCGGGTCCTCCGGTTTTCCTCCCTCCGCATTTAGAATCAACATCACGCGTTTAGATCAATTTTGCTGCTGTAAATATCCACACGACGACGATGATGATATAAGCCACTTCGTTGACCTATTATTTGTGGTGAGGTCCCTTCTCAAAAATAGCTACGTTTATCTCAGTGGGCCTTAACCTGGCAAAATAAAAAATAAAGTTTTAGTTTCGTTCCCCTCTCCCGCTCCATCGATCGAGGCAGAACAAACTCACACGGAGGTGCGCGCTCCTATGAAACTCCTCTCCCACGCCTTGTTTTTTTTCTGCCACAATGTCCCGATGCATCAGCCGTCTCTAAAATCGTGTTGCGTCTGCCACTTGCCTCTTGACACGCTCTTGTTATCGGTCCGCTCTCACCACCCCAGCTCTTTGCCGTGGCAGTAAACGCCCGTTTAATGGCGTTCACGCTCTTCTAATCTGCCCCAACGCGCCGATTGAGATGCTCTTTTGTGTAAAGATTAGGGGTGGGATCTGGGTGAACCGGGAACTGACTCATCTGGCTACGCTCGCCTTCGCACACGTTCAGCTCGTAGTCAACCTACCGCTGGATGAGGGCGTTTCCACACGCCACGTCGCTCACGAGGGTTCGGGTTGATCACACTCCACCACGCTGGTCAGCGCAGGTTGACTTAGGGTGGGAGGGGACAGGTCCGGATATCGCTGGCCACTGACAACCGTGGCCAAGAATCGACCTCGGGTTGCTGGGTTCGTTCCGTAGAGTGCAGTGCGCTAACCACTGCTCCACCGATCAACCATCCGAAAAATGTAAATACACACACACACGCGTGTGCGTGACATTGCATCGATGCTTTGTGTTGCGGGCCGAGTAACAGCACAGGTGATTGTGCCCCAATGTCTGTGTATTTCGACATCAATAATAATAATACGAATCCTTGTAATACGCGCAGAAATGTTATAAGGGCGGCAATGTTCGAGCCAAACCTCACGCAGCGTGACTCGACCGAGGCGCAGGGTGAGTGGAGGGGGGGGCGGGGGGGACCCCACAGGCGTGGAGCTGAAGCCACCGACTGGGCGGTCTCAGCCCCTCGCCACTCGAAGACTTCGTCCAGGTTGACGATCGTACACCGCCCGAGCACCCCAATAGCCAGTTCGCAATGCCCCCTTCCTTCTCCCTCCTCCCCTCTTCCCCCCATACCACCCCCGTGTTCTCACCTTTGTGAGAAAACTGTGTAACACAAAATTTGTTTTTGTTACTGGGTAGTAAGTGTTATTTTCTAATTGCTTATGCCTCAAAAGTGCATTAAATGGCTATTATTCCCCACGAACTTTTGCTTTTGTGACCAGGACAGTGACATTTTGAAATGTACCTATTTTCAATGAGAAAACGAGGTGTGCATTTGTGTCATTCCTTCACGTAAAGTCCTGGTAACAAGAGCAAAGTTTGTGGGGAATAAAAACCATTTCGTGTTCTTATTCTCACGCGAAGCATACGTTGAGCCGGGCACGCAGTGAAATGCGATTATTGATCAGCGGTCGGGAATTACCGCGACCCATGCGTTATTTAGTTAATTATTATGTGGCTGCTGTACATTTCGGCGTGACAAGCCACTTCGTTGAGCTATCGATTGTGGCCAGGTCGCTTCTGAAGAAAAACAAGCAAATAGCTCAGTCGGCGTTACCTGGTCTAATAAAAAATAGTTTACTTTTAATTTAAAGCTTTCGTGACTGCAGGGATTCATATGCTTGCTTCTTTCGGTAAAGTCACGTGGAAGGGAAATAATAAAAATAAAACATAATAAAATTCTCACGACGTTTCGGCCACAACGCAAGCAGCCGTCCTCAGGTGAAGAAGGACAGCATCTTTCCGACAGCTCTGTTCTTCACCTGAGGACGGCTGCTTGCGTTGTCGCCGAAACATCGTGAGAATTTTATTATGTTTTATTTGTATTATTTCCCTTCTACGTGACTTTACCGAAAGAACAAAGAATATAGTTTACTTTTACTTGTACTTTTTATGATTTGCTAACCTTACCTATATACTTTGCACTCCTATCGTGGCTTTGTATTGTTTGTTTGTTTGTCGCTGTAACGTTCTGACCCCGTGCCCCGACTGGACATCTATGAAAAAAGCCAACTTAATAAGCTTAATCGGATTTCTCCGTTATACAATACGTATCGTGATTATGTTTCTTCTGAATGAGAGGCGCCTTGTCGATTAATATCGTCATTGCATCTGGCCGTTCACCATCGTTGATTCAAGCAAGCTTGACCCTGCTGATGAGGCACATCCATGTCGAGAGCGGTCTGCAGTTTTCTTGCATTGAACCAATGCTGCTGAAATTAGATTCACTCTCAGAAGACAGCGCGGCCGATTGGATGCGTAAGAAAATACCTTCATTTGTGTACGCGGAGAGACGGATCTACGGAAGAGGCGCACATTCCGATAATGATCGATGTTGTCAGGATGTATGATGGGCGCAGAGCGACAGACAAACATCTCGACACTCTCTTGCAACTGCACGTAGATCTTCACCGATCCGCACGGAGCAGCCTGGCAAAGGTGGCTAGGAGATGTTCACTCCCTCCTGAGCCTGACGCATGCTGCTGTATATTTGTAGCTTGTGTGTCTCGCTCTCTCTCATCATCATCATCACGGTGGCGAGGAAATGTCAACATTCCTCGACTGGAATACAGGAGGTCGTGGGTTCAATCCCGACCCTGACGCATGTTGCATATTTGGAGTTTGCATGTCTCTCTCTCCCCGTGGTCGTGTGGATTTTTCTCCGGGTTCTCCGCATTCAGAGTCAACACGCGTTTAGAGTATTTGGCGACTGCTATCAATGTCCACGTGATAAGAAGGCACTCAATTGGGCTATCATTTGTGGCCAGGTCGCTTTCGAAAAAGAGCTCTCTAACTCAGTGGCCATTAACTAGTGAAACAATACCAAAAAAACTGTTTAGTTTCAAATATGGCCGAGCGAACCACAACCCGCCACATACAAGCATTGGGATTGGGGAGGCACTCATCCAGCAGTGGACAATGCATGCGCGCGCACTCACAGCGCCAGGTTACGGGGCTGCGCAACGCGAAATAAGTGAGTGGGGCATGCCGAGTGGCCAAAGCGCCACGCAATTAGAGACGTATTTCAGACAACAGGTGCTCGCTAACATCACTTGCCCCAACAGTATGTTCAGGCTACACGGGGGGTCTTTGTCTTTGTTGCGTGTGGCCGTCGGTAGTTGTAAGCGGTCAGCGCACTGCGCTACGAACCCGGCGACCCGAGGTTCGATTCCCGCTCACGGCCTACACCGGTGACGATTATCCCTTAGCTCGACTCAGTCTCAAATTAGCGTGGGGGGAGGCGGGGGGGGCTTACACCCCCTCTGCGGTGGCCTGTTGTTTCAACGAATACGAGGGATAAACAGCGGCTCATCCCAAGTCCTTCCTCCCCTCCCACTATCGCGAGGCTTCCTCCACCCTCCCTCCCCCAGT
>JAAXLI020001604.1:1564-24965 GCA_014621495.2 Entosphenus tridentatus
GGTGGGATCGGTGGAATCGTTGGGGTGGGGGGGCTAGACAGAGCCCAGCTTGACATTCAGGCAGGGAGGGGGGAGGACATGTGGGGGGCTATCCGACCGAGTGGTCATCTGTCAATTTACTGGACATCGGTGAAAAAAATCTTCGTAGCTCATTAGATTCCTCCGGTCGATGTAAAGATTCTGATTCTGAGCAAAATCGCCATTGAATCGCATGGCCAATACCCACGTAGTTTGTTTCAGCGGAGACTCTGCTCGAAGCTGAAATAGACCCCGATATCAGGCAGCCAGAATTGGCGTTCAAAACTTCTCCAGCGTTGCCGTTGAAATGCACGGCCAATGCTCAGTGCAGGCAATTGGTCCGGATCCATCCTGATTCCAGGGTGTCGTTTAGGAGAAATGGGAGGGGGCCTGTGGGACCTGGTCAGCCTGGTGGAGGCCGCCCAGGCCAATGCGTGACCGGGATGCACGGATCTTTCATGGCAGAAACTCCTGTTAAATTCCAATTCAAATCAATGTGTGGATAAAAAGGTTACATTTGTAATCCACACAACAAGGGGGTTCCTGTCCTTTACCCCCCCATGGTCTGCAAAAGCGAAATGCGTCTTGACAAATCAAATCAACATTTAGTTTCAATTATTAGGGTATCGATTTATCCAAATGAATAAAACCCCAGGATGTATTGGCGACTTGTTACACGTAAGAATACAATCTATTCACAACTCAGTCTATGTAAGTCCATTGGTCTCCTCTGTGACTCAACAAGGTCCCCGTGATATCAATGTCGACTGTGCCGAGACCATCAACCCGTACCACTGGAGATCTTGTTTAAATCGCAGGCAGGTGATACGCAAGATTTAACTACGCATATTTGTACCATCTTATTTGACAGGTACTAGTCTATTTTACCGAGTTGTTGACATCCCCAGCGTTTAACAGCGCTGCTGTTTTGGTTTTGGCAGCCAACATCGGCCGTAACCCCTGTGGAGGTTCTTCACCTGAACCTTTCCTTCTAGCCCCGCCCACCTTCCCCTTCTAGCCCCGCCCACCTTCCCCTTCTAGCCCCCCCCTCCCAGTCCCTGACTGCCACATTTAGATAAGCTCCTCCCCCCTCCCATTAACCAGTATATAAGACCTTGTCTCTTGGATTTCTCTTCACTTGATACAGTAAATTTAGCTGTGACGGTCCCACCTGAAGACGGAGACTTGTGTTGCCTCCGAAACGTCGTGATTTAATTGAGTTATTTTCATTTATTATGATTTTATTTTTTTATTATTCTTTTACCTACGTGACTTTACCGAAAAAAATTAAGAGTAGGTGATACGCAGATTCGAGCCCAACGGGGCAGTGGTGTCGTCTCGGAGTTCAAGCGTTAGCCTTTCACACACGACCAAGACATGGTGCCGGCTCAGTTGCTGTGACCTCTGAGCCAACTGGTCCTTGTTAAAAGTCTAGAACTAAAACAAAATTTTGGCTCATTTTCTTGGTTCTTTCGGTAAAGTCACGAAAGCTTTAAATCGAAAAATTTTGGCTGTTCAGAAAATCCACCGTGTTGTTGACCGACGGCACAGCGCGCAAAGCGAGTGTGCGTGCGCGGTGTAGCGGCTAACGCGTGTGGTAATTTCTTCATCGTCTGATAAAGATCCATATCTGCTGCGCTACGAGAACACAATGACATTAGTTGCCTGCAAAAGTTTTCTGTTTGGTGTTTGAACATCTTGCTAGAAAGGGTAAAACCTATTCATGTTTCTCAATAACAGCGTAGCGTGCGTCAAGATACAGATTCGAGTTCGAGAAAAAATGTCCACCCTGGAAATATTCTCGATTTCAAAACAAGATAGACGAAGGAAAACAACACCACGCTACTATACAAAAAAAACTACTACCGAAGTTTAAAACCTGTTTTGCGTTCCGTGTGGGCAGACTGTGCTGAGTTGAACAACGTACAGGCGGTACATCCACTTGCAAGGCAACCCCAGAGGTTGTGACTGCAGGTGTGGAGGAGGTACAGCGAGGAGCTTTCATGTGGCGTTTGACTGTTCTTCAAATCAGATGCGTGGGATTTCGTGGGAGCTTGTGAATTACTCCCAAATGCAGAGAAAACGTAACAAAAATTGGCCAAACATCGACAGCAAGGTCGACTTGAGATGCTTTGGAAAAATAGAAAATCTCTCTTCTAAAAAAAGAGGCGTCTGAGACGTAAAAGCATTATAGGCAATGATTAAAAATCAAAAACAAATGTCAGGCAGGGTCGAAATACAAATCAAAAGAGACTGAAACCTTTAGGTTGGGAGCTGAGGCCTCATTTTGGAGGGTTCCCGATACCTCGTGTTATTTTTAGTTGCCCTATGTTTTTCTCAACTTCAAACTCTCCTGAATGACAATACAGAGAGGAAACTTCTGAAATGAGTGGACATCACAGTCTGACGGCTGACGTGTATCTGTGCATCTGAAGCTCTCTGTGTGGCCATCAAGTTGCTGAATTTCTGAGCTTGGTTACTCAGAATGGTTCAAATTGTGTTGGGAATTCCCACATAGGGTTAACAAAATTCCTGTTTCTCACAATCTTTAGCCATGACATCTACAGGGTTTTTTTTCCAAGATGTATAAATTGCGTATGTTTATTTAGTTCATATTCCACCCTTTTGAAAATCCTATGTTGCGGATGATGCAGACAACATGGGCAACAACTGTTTGATCTTCAAGTAAGCACTTTACAAGCCTAATTAATATCACATGAACCTTAACGCTGTTTGCATTACGTGAACAATTTGTTTCTCATTCCAAAAACAGTGGAGCAAAGCAGGACAGTGGCCAAAACAGAAAGCTACTAAACTTAACTATTTTTATTTTACAAGGTAAGGCCCATTGAGGTTTTCAGCTCTTTTTCAAAAGCAACCTGGCCACAAATAATAGTTCAACGAAGTGGCTTATCACGTAGAAATTTATCGCAGCCCGATTCTATAAACGCATGTTTCTCACTCCTTAGAGCTGCATTTAGTGCTGCTTAAAAGGAAACTTACAGGCCAATAGGAAAACAAATGAAAGTGCATCAAGGCAAAAATCCTACACGGTATCATTGACATCCAGCAATGAAATCAAAACACACAACTAAATTAAATGCTGTTAGTGACAAACAAATTGGATACATTTCACATCTGATGGGCACAATTTCAGAGTCAGGTGCGCGTGATTAAGAAAGGTTACCCTCTGAATTCCTGTTAAGATTGATTGACAGAATGTCAAAATAGCAATCGTTGCACCATGCTTCCAGACAACTTAAAAATGAGACATTAAGCAATAATAAACACCGTTAAGTGCTATCGGTTATAAAACAGGGCGTAAAGTAAAATCGAAATGAAAAGGGAGTCGGAGGGAATGCTCAAAATAACTTACATCCATGTTGTATTAGCGTTATTAAAAATAACAACTCTGAGGGAATTATTTATTCATCAGCTCCATGGGAGAAGCAAACATTTTCAAATCCACTTTTTACTCTTGGGGCATAAAATACTATTGTAATTACGACTATTATTACACGACTTAAATGTAACGAAATTAACTAAGTCATACTCTTCAAAGTACATCGAGAGTCATATGACCAAAATATTTGCTTTTCAACCACTCATCACGAGGGATTCTTTAGAGGAAGGTAATTTTAGCCTCTTTTTTAGCATTCTGCTGCGGATTCCACGTTCATTAACTCTCCGTGAGTTGTGTGATTTTATAAGCCGATTATCTCGCTAAAAGGCCAGCGGACAAGGCAGGGGGCGGACTGAGGCTGGGGCTGCACGACTTCTGCGCATGTCGCACCCACAGGAGGGCACAGCGGTGGCGAGATGTTAACTCCCTCGCCTGGTATACAGGAGGTCGTGGGTTTGATACAGACCCTAACGACCGCATATTTGGAGATTGCGGTGTCTCTCTCCCCCCTCTCCCTTGGTCGTGTGGCTTTTTTTCCAGGTCCTCTGGTTTTTCCTTCCACATTTAGAAACGTGCGTTTAGAGAATTTGGCTGCGAAACATTTCCATGCAATAAGCCACTTCATTGAGCTATCATTTGCCAGGTCGCTTCTTAAAAATGGCTAAATAGCTCAGTGGAACTTACCTTGTAAAACCTAAAAATTAAGTTGATGCGATCCCACGAGCCACGATGGGGCACCCACGTGAGCTCAAGGCACATTTTCATCACGCGCACTTTCCCCAATGTCAGCACCTGACCTCAAGAGGCTTTTCCGACGGTTCGTTTGCAGCAAGCTTTTGTCAGATAAGTCTTGCCGCCCCTCCTCGTTACGTGAACGCAAAAGCTTCGTCAGTGGCTCATGCCCACCGATAGGAGAATGGTTGTTCGATGTGTTGTTTAGTGGTTGTACCGCATGTTGTTATTATTATTCAGAATTCTTAAAAAGCTCTTAGCACGTGGGGCGAAACGTCAGAAGTCGTGCTGACCGGCGCGTGGTACGACTCAAAACACATCGGAGAGCCGTGCATAGCCAACCGTGCTAAATCGGAGGTGTGAGGGCAGGACAACAAACTGAATACAAAAAAGCACAACCGTGAAAACCAAAACGAATGCTGCCCAATGCTCAATTGAGCATGGAGACACTTTTGACTTGGCGTGTATCCATCCAGTCAGACTAAAGCCTGGTAGTCTAAAAATCGCAAAACGTAAGCACCGCATTGGCAGCCGCGCAAAGGCACATGTCAAATAAAGTCACCATATCCGTCATGAACACTATTATATATTTATTTCTGCTATATGGCAGTTTTACGTTTCAGGCAATGACCCTCGAAATAAGAACGATCCTTCATTTGGATGATTATTCAGTGTTCAACTTTTGCATGTGACATTGCAGGGAAGAAGAAAACAGTTTCCGCTGGCTTGAGTTAATTTCCAATAAGCTCAGTACCGGTTACACCGTAACAAAAAATATGGGCATTTGCACTACCCCATTTGTCTTTCTGACATTAGGAGCACAATACTAACTAGCAGGAGGGCACAAAAGGGCATATTTAATTTCAGCTCCATGCCTTCTCGCCAGATGTACAGTGTTGCGCATTCAGTGTTGGGGAAAAATTCCTCTGCTTGTAACTTGCAGAGCCGGGGCGTGTCGTTTTCAGGTGGCCGAGCATTTCGTGATGGACGGCATCAAACGGCACGAACGTGGCCCGGTTTTTCGAAACGCTTTTCAGATGCTCCAATTGGCTCGGCTCAAATGGCACTAATGGGAGTGCAAGTTAAAGCTGTTAAGACCCATGGCATTTTTAATAAGGCTTATGAGCATCTCAACGGGGTTTTTTTTATATCCTGCCAAAGTTAAAATGTGTGGCCTTGTATTGTATGACCATAGCTACGTGCAGGAGAAAATATGTACCACACATACATATGTAAAGAACACGTATATGGCAGAGATATAGCGATGCATCGATTAAAATATATTCCTTTTGCCTCGCAATACATGCAGCATGTGAGCATCTACCGTTTTCTATTTGTACATGTTACAACTAGTTGCATTTAATTCAAGACTTATGCCGATTCCATCGGTGGTACCATTCACCACATTGTCAAAAAATAAAAACGATTGTTGATTCGAAAATTCAGTGAACCGCATTGAGAGCAATTACGTCAATCCTAATGTGGAGTGTGTATGGCCAAGAAACGATTCAAATACCGCAAACAAGGTCCTTCTGAATACGAGTGCGACGGGCTCAGTGAGGGGCTCACAGAGGTAAAAAAATAATTTAAGTTATTGCAAAAACACAATTACATACGCGTATATACTGAGTGAGTGAACAGGCCTGGCCAGCGGGTTAAACATATTTGCATGTGGGATGGGAGAGGGGGCAGTGGGGAAAGGGGGGGATGGGGAGAAAATGAAAATAAACAGAACGAGAAGATCTTGATTTGAAGCTTTCGTGACTGCAGGAATCCATACTCTTTAGTTCTTTCGGTAAAGTCACGTAGATAGAAAATAAAATAAATCATGTTCATTTTAGGTGCATCACGACGTTTCGAGCGCAACACACATGCTTGTGTGTGCGCCCGAAACGTCGTGATTTATTTTATTTTCTACCTACGTGACTTTACCGAAAGAACCAAAGAGTATAGAACGAGAAGAGTAAAACCGGTAAATTAGTACAGCATCGAGACGGCCAAGGCTGTGCTTACCCAGGTGCTTTTGCAGAAAGGCCAGCGAGGCCCTGTTGTTGATGTGGATGGCGGTCAAGGGGTCCAGCGTTCCCCGCGTCTTGGCCAGTTTCCCCAGAAAGGAGCCCGTCACAAAGGTGAAGTCGGCCTGGCTCTGGTGCACCGTGCCCCTTCGCAACACAAGGACAGAGACCTGTCGTTAAACGCGAAGACCGATGGAAGAAATTGTGTTCGCGAGCACTTATTAAAAGGCAGAAATAAAAAACTATCAGCATCAACACTCGCAGCGGCACAACATAAATCCCATCCAGGAGACTAATAACTCTTGCCCAGAGCTCAGGCTGATGCTTCCGCTAGAGGGCCGACCTCTCCCATTCCACCAGCGCACGGGAAAATGCTTACTCGCGGTTCTCCACAGTTGTCATCATTTGCGATGGACAAGCAAAGAAAAGATCAAGATTAAAGGCAGAACAGCACACGAGGTAACCGTGTGGTTAACACCACGCACGCCGCTCCTCCTTAAACTTCACCGTATCAGGTGCAGGTTTCCCTCACTTTTTACAGGTTCGGTTTGTGCGATTTCGCGAACATGCGGCTCACCTATTTCTATCAAAGAATTTGCTCTCTGCGGTTTGAATTCACTCTACGTGCGGCTATGGGCTCGGACGTGGGACAACATTCTGGTGTGTGTACTGGATGCGCTACTCGGCACGCCGTTGTCTCGTGCCATTTCGCTTTGTGCGCCCTTTTTTTTGGAACGCATCTGCCACCGCATCAAGAGAGGGAAACTTGCATTCGTGTTAGGCCGAGTTGACCAGGGCGGGGGGGGAACTGCCGCGGTGCAATGGTTACCACACTGGACCTGGAATCTTGGCCACTAGTTAATTTTCCCAGGGCGACTCTTGAATCAATGGAGCAAACGTTTCTTGACTCGCCGCTGCCTGTGTCCGCCCAGCTGTATAAATGTGTATATCATGGTTAGTCGATCAGCAGGGCGCGAGTGTGGTGGGGTAAAAGTCCCCCTCGAGTGGAGACCCTTCTGCCAACAGTGGTGCGAGGGAGAAATTTCTGGGCTGCACCTCCACTTAGACCAAGGGGAGGGTCCAGACCAGCTTCAGATACGAACAGCCAGTGGCGTTTTTACACCACGACTTAGGAATCGAATCATGGGTCTGTGGAATCATAGTTCGGCTCACCAACCAATACAGCACGGCTCCCTTTTAGCACACATACACACACAGTGACATAACACAACGCGCAAATTACCCTTAGAACAATGGGCACTCTTGTAAAACGTATTCCTAACACACACCCACAAACGACAATTGTGCACATCCAATTAATGGCCTAAAAAAAGAGTGGCATGTTTAAAAGCGCAGGCAAGCAGTGATGAGCTGAACAAAGGAGCACCCATTAAATCAGAGAGAGGCCACTTTAAAAGAGCCCAAGAACGGCACGCAGTTGCGGAGCAACACGAATTAACACAAATCGCCTGAGCGGCAATAACTCACGTTGAGCGTGTGCGTCAGCGTGACGGTCTCAGGGCAAAAAAACATATTACGAATCGTGCGTCGTTTCACCGGCACGATTAGCACGGTTACTCCGTCACAACTCAGACTAAACAGTGAGATCACAAAATGAGCCGGTGACTCAAAGCAGCTGTGTGGTGAATGTAAGGTGAGCCGTGATTGTCCGCTACTGTTACTGTTGCTGCTGCTGCAGTGTTAGTCAGCATGTTTTATTTTGGTCGGTCTTGGTAGAGTCAACAACAACTTGTGGTTTTGAGTTAGTCATTCTCTTTGTCTAAAGGCAGTGTTTTCTCAAACTTTTTTGGCCCGTGGACCATTCAGCCGATGCAAACATTTCCTCGGACCACCCAGCCCCCCCCTCCACCCCTGGTGACAAAACGCATTTAATTCCCTCTCTATATACCATTCATACTAAATGATTCCTATTACCGGAAAATAAACAGTTTTTTATTTTAAACGCAGCGAGAAAGTACATTTTTTGGAGTGCCATTTAGATCTTAGGATTAGGGTAGATTAATGAGGGTAGTTTACCAAACTAAATTTTTTAAATTAAATATCACAAAATATTTATAAAAGTCCGTAACAAAAGGTATAATGAAAGTTGTCATTATGTCCACATCAATCTGCATTTGCATCACAGCACCGTGGACCACCTGGAAGACCGTCACAGACCACCTGGAGTTTGGGGACCACACTTTGAGAACCACCGGTCTAACGCCATCAAACATTTTGTCCAATCCTACGTTATTAAATGTTGGCGTGAGAAGGCGTGAAATTTCTCCCCTTTATATAATAAGGCGAGCCAATAAATAAACTCGGTAAATCTTTCGACACACGTGTACAGCCAATTTCCATGTTTGGTCTTCCTCAGTGCACTGCAGTGTCCGATAACGTTACTAAATTAATTCATTCTGGTCTTAATTCAGAACCGTACATTTTGGCTCATCACAGTCAATCACGCGCTGGTTGGTCTCCGAATGGACAGCGGCGGGTCATTGTCATGTTTGACAATATTCATGCACTCACAGGGTCCATCATGAGATTGACATCTTGCCGAGGAACATTTTCATCACTTATTTCGTTCGCAAAAACCAAACACTTGCTGCTGCAGCGGGGGATTGGGGCTGCACGTCGCGAGGCCACGATGGGTTGGGCAAGCAGTCAACAGCCGCTGGGTCCCGGGATATTCTGGAAGTTTTCCAAATGCCCCCCCACCACCCACCCATCGAGTTTTACAAACCCCAGCTTTTACGCATTTTTTTATACCTTAAATCTTTTTTTTACGCTGTATGCTGGACAGAGATAGTGAAACGAATAAATCCTGGTCACGGGGAAATGTATGTTTAAAGAATGTTAAAGGTTGTTATCTATGTGAAAGAGAATGTGGCCCAGAAGAAGCATCTTATTGACTCGCAGCAGGATTTGTTTCCAGGATGCCTGCTCTTTGTTGAAGAGTGGCTTTTAGTGTCCACAGAGCTTACAGGACCGTGTCTCTCTGCCAAATGCCACCTTCTAGGCACTGGTTAGGCGCCAGGATTTGTTGCAGGGCATCTTCCACTGAGAAGCCGACAGCATTGACTGCAAGTATTTACAAACAAGAAGAGCCCTACCCTTTTGTCAGTCCGCTACCTGGGTGACGGAGTCCCCAAACCGTGCGAGTCGTGGGACTTTATTTCACCGTGCTTCGACACACTTGCCGGTGTGGGTTGATGAAGGCAGGGAGCATAGAAAATACAGTACAAATATGGATCTTGCTGCATGGCCCTGCTCTGTCCGCTACATTGTCCTGCACGCAATCTGACTTTTTGTCAGAAATTAACCACCAATGTCCCCAGCCCCACTGGCTTACGATTGACAAAGCATAAATAGTGACAATGGGTTAAGAACCACGCTAAAGAATAATTCTTACACACAATGCTTCAGGACAATGCTTTGGGACCATGCTTAGAGTCAATGCTTAGGGACAATTATTAAGGCCATCACCAACATTTTGTGCTTACTCAGCAATGAGCTAACATCATTCAACACGAGTACAAAATAGGTGAGGGGAACAGCGGCTGCTCACAGGATGGTGATCATCCTGCGATCGACGGTGCTGGAGTCGAGCTGACGCTGGCTCTGGATGTTCGCCACCCACTGGAACTTCTCCGTGTTGATGAAGAAGATCGGCTGCGTGACGTTGGGGTACAGGTCCCTCTCGATCGGCAGCATCCAGCTGTCCATGACCACAGCACACCTGGAAAAACACAGCGATGAACACAAAGATCCCTTTACACTATGGGAACCTCATTTACCAGTAAAAATATGATAATTGGTTTTTTACCCTTCTAGCTGGCAACAAAACTGTTTGTATTATGACTGCAGGTATTGCGGTCTATGCAAACATGACTCCTTGTAAAAAGGTGTCAGTTTTGTTGCCAGATAGAAGGGTAAAAAACCAATTATCACAAAGATGCCACATCAGCACAGTGTCAGCAGGGAAAGCGCGGTTTGCAAAAATCGATTTGACCAAAATTGACAGTATGAGGTCACGTATATCCGAATGAAGCTTTTGCCAGTTCTGGATATCACTCTATACCGTTGTTCTCCATGACCAGGAATTTGACCTTTGTTGCTTGGTTCAGAGGTCAGCACAGCATTCAATCTACTCTATCACTACCCATAACCAGGGCTGCACTTAGATGCAAAAAAAACCCAGGAAATATCGTGGAAATTACAAAATCTCACAATACCAGCAGACGGAAGAACTACGGATTCTGAGAAAACCAGGACAGGCAGCAAAAACGCTACTCATTACAACAAAACAACCAAGCTCATCCACAACCATGTGATGGTGCAAGGCACGTGCACTCCAAGGATTCACTGGGCAGCCCCGGCTCACCACCACCTCCACTCCCAGGCGTCAACAAGCAAAATGCACCTGAACCGGGGCTCTTTGGTCAGAGAGACGATCGCAGTGGCTCCTCCAAACGAATGCCCCATCACCGACAGCTTCTCCAGGTCCATGCTTCCCTGCACAACGGTGACAAAGGGCGCCACCGAGTGTAACAGCTGATACTGAATTGCAGACACGAGCAGGTCACCCGTTGAAGGAAAAGAACGTCTCAAAAAAGTAAAAACATTCAGAATTATCGTTAATAATAAACACTTTATAATGGGCACGTATTTCACGAATCGGACCCATCGTTCGATAGAGAACTCAAGAGGCGCAGAGTCAGAGCTCAAACGCCAGTCTGAACAGGTGAGATCCTCAACAGATAAGAGCCTTGAACTGCTGCTGGAAGGTGAATAGTGATTTGGTGCTGCGAATCGAAAATCTAAAACCAAAAAATATATACCATGAAATAACAATTTGGAAATAAAAAGTTCTCTCTGCTTTTCATTAATTTTTGTTATTCATGGGGCACGGTTGAACTTTCTTTTGTGCGCGGTTGCAATTTACTTGCCGAAGTCAGTGTAAGCTGCTGATGTCGTGACGGGTTTATTTTTGAATTCCTGTTGATCTGTGCCCTCTGTACCCGTTCCGTTGTTATTTTCACTGATGCCTACTTTACTGACGGTGATATTGGCATGTCAAATGAAGACTGATTGATTGACTGTCCTGTAAGTGGTGGGCAGCAGAGGGCAGTGGAGCAAAGTCCATTGTTATGCTGTGCGTCTATGCTCCCACACCCATTCTCCTCACCTTCACCGATCTGCACTAACCAGCATGGCGAAGTATGATCCAATTCCCACTTCCCTCTTCATCTGCACGGCATGGGGAGGCTCTCATCTAGCCGTCAATTGCGCATGCACGTATATAATCCGCAAAGCTCTCTGAACCATTCATGCAAAGTCTCAGCCAAGAAGTCCTTGACAATTAAACTACTCTTTGCCTCAATGAACGGTGATTTCGGACAACAGGGACAGTTTATTTGAGCACTTGAATTATTGCCCGAGTAGCCTTGATATAAAACAAAGGCAGTGCCCCCCCCCCGTTTCCAGCGGCGCTGGTTTTTACCTTCAGCTGCTGGAAGTCAAAGCCCGAGGGGAGCACGTTCTGAATGGGACGGCCTTCGTTAATGTCCTCCAACAGACGCAGGCCGCGCACGCACTCATCCGCTCGCTGGTGAACCTGGGGGACAAAGTCTCTCCCGTCAGATTTTCCCGCTCGTCCACTGGGGAGGATTAACGTTAACCTGGCCTCAAGGCCGCACTCTGAACATTCCAAAGTGACACACCTGTTACCTGCGCAGGGCACAGAACGTGGTCAACATCCGCAGCATCGCAAATACCAGGCGTTCGCGCACGGCACTTGGCTCCTATATTTCTTACAGATTTTTTTTGGACAACAAAAAACATCAGTGCCAAAGTACATTCTGCATGAGCACAAGGTTGTTGGCCAGATGTGAAATTAATCTGAAATCAGGCTAATGAGCCAAATAACTCCACCGAGGGGGCCGTGCACCGAAATAGAATGGCGGCTCGTTTCTCTGGGGCTGAGGAGGCTCTAACTCCGCTTCGGGTTGTCCAGTCTCAGGCGACGCGTGCAGCGGCATTAAATGCGTAACGGCACTGCTTCGTCGACACTCGATTCACCGGAGGAATGCAATGGAGACATGTATATTTAAAACAATCCAGGAAAAGCTATATATGCGGTCAAAGTATAATCTCAGAGGTGGCAGCTTACTGAAAGACGTTCTAGAAGGAAGAATGTTTGCAAAGAGGCCAACATTTTATTTATATTTCACCTTTATTTAACCAGGTAAAAACCCTTGAGGTTAAAAACCCCTTTTTGCGAGGGGGACCTGGCAGAACAAGAAAGAAGCTATGACAACTTGAAGGAAGGCAGAGGGGGCAGGGGGTGTCTATTGCGGGAGGGCGCGTTTAGTAAAATGAAGACGAAGCTAGCAGCTGGACAAGATGGAGTTTGAGCCAAAGATCCATCATTGGGCAGAGAACTATGGAGAGAGGGGGGAATGTGATGGAAGCCCAGCAATGGCGCATTATCACACGTTGCCGCCTGCTCATCTCCACTGTCAATCGCAACAGTGCGTCCCTCGTTTACCGAGGTTGTGCCGTATTAACACGCGGCACATCGCTGAGCTAATCCACCTGCACGCGTCAGCCCAAAGCTTGGTGGTAAACAGAAGGCAGCAGTTGGTCTCTTCCCCCCAGACCAGAGGTCGCAATCGGGTACCCGATACCCGTACCCTACCCGATACCCAGCTACCCGTACCCGGCCGGGTACGGGTAGCCGGGTACCCGTTTGCGACCCTGGTGCTGCCGGGTACGGGTAGACCGTGAGTCACTGGTGAGTAACCGTTTGTCACTCATTTCCCAACGTCTTGTCTCTTCTTACAATTCAAGTTCCTAGAATCAACCCACCCGCGCCTGCAAACATGGCTTCATCTCAGAGGTCGCAATCGGGTACCCGATACCCGTACCCTACCCGATACCCGGCTACCCGTACCCGGCCGGGTATTGGGTATGGTACGGGTACCCGTTTGCGACCCTGGTGCGGCTGGGTACGGGTACCCGTTTGCGACCCTGGTGCGGCCGGGTACGGGTACCCGTTTGCGACCCTGGTGCGGCCGGGTACGGGTGCGGGTAAGGAATCAAAACCCGTTTGCGACCTCTGCCCCAGACCGCAGTTGTCGTGTCAGATGTGCGAGGTGCGCCACCTGCTGGTTGCGCAGGGGGAACTCCTTCTCTCCGGGCAGCAGCTTGCGGTAGGGCAGCCACACCTCCTGCATGCACTCGCCGTTCTGCAGCGCCGCTTTCTCCTCCCCTTCACACGCCGCCGCCGCCTCGGCCGCTGTCCCTCCCTCGCCCTCTTTTGGCCGAATGAAGTAAGTGGCCGAGGAAGACAGGTCTCTGGCAGGGAGAGCAGACGTGACCGTTGAAAAAGATCACTCGCGGGGAACGTCACCGTTGAGTCAGTGGCATAGCGCAGTTGGCATAGGGAGGGGCTCTCATCCAGCCGGGGGCCCCCCCATCTTTTTTTCACGTCTCTGTATCCCGGAGCCGAGGCCGCTCTGGCCCATGAGCTCCGGTGCCGTTCTGAGCCAGCACCACCGATATCCTGGACTTGAATGTTGGCGGTCACCTGTAATTGAACCTGGTTCTAAAGTGCAGTGCATCTCATGGTCTTGGCCCGGTTATCAATCAACGTCCGTGCAAATGAACATTAGAAATGTAGTCGCTTCAACAAAATTTGACATTGTCAAGTTCAAGACTGAACTGAAGATACAATTGTATGACCCTGATAAGCTCCCCCCTCCTCCTCCCCCTTAACTTGTATTTAAGAACTTGCATCTTGGAATCTCTGCCTCAATTGATACAGTAAATCTGGCTGTGACGGTCCCACCTGATGACGGAGACTTGTGTTGCCTCCGAAACATCGTGATTTTTATTATTATTTTATTTCTATTATTACTTTTATTAACTTTAATTTCATTTTTTACCTATGTGACTTTACCGAAAAAACCTAAGAGTATAATTGGATGACCGACAAATGTAGTTGAATGTAGTGTTGATGAAAGTAGGCTTATTCAAGTGACTCAAGTGTCAATTCTTTGCAGGTGTTGCGACAGCTGAATCAACTTTACCTGTGCTCGACCGCTCCCACAATAAAGCCCCGTGACGCCATCTCCACGCACACCGTCGAGTACAGGGTCCTGCACACAGACACCCGGTTCGGTCACCGCCAGCACGGCACACGGGCAGGAACGTAACGCTTCACAGACGCGTCGGCGATTCGATGACTTGTCAGAATTCCGCATCACGATTTGATTAAATAATTTCATCTTTTTTGTCACATTTGTTGCCATCTCATTTACATAGTATTTATTTTTACGTTCCGTCTCGTTTGTACAGCTTTATTTGCCCAAACGTATCATGTGTGTGATTGAACACATCATCATGAGGGCATAAACAATGATATAATTAATCATTGATACTTTCTGTATTATGGCTGATGCATGATAAAGCATGTTTTTAATCATTATTTTTCTTCTTAACAATAAATAATTGCACACCACATACTGTTAAGAACGGCACAAGGGTGTGCCGCACAACCCAAGTCAGAAGCCACGGTGCACTCCCAGCCCTGCCCTGTGTGTACCTGAAGGCCCCCAGGCCGTGAGAAAATATGATGAGTGGAAACTTCTCTCCAGAACGAAACGGTGCATTCCATTCCACAGGGACATGGTACGAAGCTAGGAACACAAATATCCAACACATGACAGTTAGTAAGCAAGCGTGGATCAATCATTTACATTAAAATGGTGACATTAAAAACGACGTCTGTGTCACACAACAATGTCCTTATTATTCTTTCTCCAATTTGATCCCGATAGTGCTATTGGTATTTTATCACAAGACAAAGCATCTATTCAGATCACAGAGCAGTGCAGTCCATTGTGGTCCATTGTGTTAGAGAATGGCCCATGGCAGTGGATATCACTGAGCTACCGCTTGAGAGGTAATTTGACTCCTGGTCTGGTCCTGTAATCCAAAAGTATGGGGCATCACTTTCCCACCCAGCAAACACTTAATGTGGAATTCATCCTTATGAAATGCAGAACCAAATTTTACGTGATTGGGCTTTTGTACAGTCATTGGCGGCTGGGCTGAAACCATTAACTGAGAATAGTAAAATGTTCTCATCAACCATCTTCCTATTTGTCATGCATTTAAAACATGCATGTTGGAGCAGATTTTAATGATGACCACATCATCCCATCAATTCAAAGCATGTTGAAATCAAGTTTGAACCACCTCTATGGGGAGGATTTAAGTTTGTTTTCTCTCTCTCTGTGTCTCTGTCAAATTTCACACTTAACTTCTAACTTAGCAATCTTTGGAGAACGTAATCAACCAGGCTATGCGTTAACTGTGTGTTAGCCGACTGTGTTGCATTGCATTACATTTCCAAAAATTTGCTAAGTTTGTTTTCTCAAACTGCCTATTTCTCTCTCTAAAATTTACCAGGCTCTCATAGGTCCATTTGCTCTTTCTCTCCCCCTGCCGCTGCGGGGTGGATTTCCACACAACTCTCTGATTGACATGCTAATTTCTCTGCTCCAGCAGACCCACCTCTCTCTGCCCCAACCCCCCCCCTCTCTCTCTATTTAATGCCTCGACACAGAGGCATTGGGTCTCTGTGTGTCTATGTTGTGTGTCTCTCTCTGTGTGTCTCCGTGTCTGTGTTTTGTCTCTCTCTCAAATTTAGCCATCTTTGGAAGAACGCAATCAACCAGGTAAGGTGTTGACTGATGTGTTAGCCGACTCTCTGTGTTGTATTGCATTGTATTTCTAAGTTCATTAGGTTTGCTTTCTACCTGATGACGATTGCTTGTGTTGCAATCGAAACGTCGTATTCTATTATTTAATTTATTTTCTTTCTACGTGACTACCGAAAGGACCAAAGAGGATGTTGAACGAAATTCATGCCCCCCCGGCGGTGCCCCGCAAGTTAAACGAAGCAAACACAGATGACAACATTATTTCACGTGACATTATAAAACAAATACACCACATTTATCTTGAAGCTTAAGGAACGCAAGCGGTAACCGTGTGGCTGGTAGATGGTCACCGAACATGAAGCTGAAGAAGCTCGTGAAGCACGGGTTGAGGTTGAGGAAGTTAACGAGCCCGCCCGTGTACTCCCGGCGAGGAATCCACAGCGGCTGCGGGTTCACCTTGGGCTGCTTCACCACGGCATCACGAGCCGGGTAGTAAACGCGCATGAAGCTGCCCTGCGCACGCACATGCGCGACGCCAAGAAATGCGATGGGGAGGGAGGAAGACGCGACAGCACTTGAGCCTCAAACGGAGGAGCTTGTCAGCAGTGCCAGCTCCACGATACTACGAGCTGGTCGGCCACCTGTTAGCAATGTTGAGTTTGTTTAGGATATTGGCGATAGTAGTGCTCGACGACAAAGGGGTTTTCCGTCAATTGTTTTGTTAATGAAACTAGTGGCAGGTATTCGACAACAGCGTTTTGTTTCGTCAGCGATGACGATGAGTGGACAGAAATTAAGCACGACGATCACTAAGACTACCCACGATGATGAGACAAACTGAACTCGTCGGAACGAAGATGCAGATTTCAATTTAGTAACATCAGAGACTGCAGTACACTGGAGAAGATCAAACGTAATTGGCTATAAGTGTAAGTATAATCATCAAAATTTAGTGAATTCACTGATTGGCTGACCTAAAATGTGTGGGGTTCGGATGGGAAATTGTGCGCCTCTGACACCAACATTGAACCACTAAGACTGGGCTAAGAGAACTCGTCCTGAACTTGACTAAACTTCCACAGCTTGTTGTCAACTAGACTATGATCAAGAATAATCACCATGGCCAAAGCAGTCGACACCACCACACCTCCCCAATGCTTTTTTTTTACTCTCAGCTGCTGCACAGTAGACGGGTTACCTCCCAAGAGCTTCCCTGCAAGTATCCCACCATCTGGTCCTTTAGGTGTCCCCCTGGGACCCCCCGGGCTAGTCTCGGCAAAATGTGCCTCCCTCATCCTGCGCACAATCCACCCAGGATTCGCATAATCGTATTAACGCGTACATAGAGCAACACTCACTTTTATTACACTCAGGAGGTGTCTCTCTTCTCTTGCAAAGTGGTTTGCATAGCCCATCAAAAAGACCTGGCCTGCCAAAGCAACACACCTGCTGACGTACTTCTAACAGCACCCTGTATTATGGGCATTACTGGCAAAGTGCGCAGTCCTAAACCACGCTCTCAATGTTCTCCTCCTGTTTGTGACTTGTGATTCCTACTGCAGGAGTGCACTGAAAGCCTTCTTGCTTATCAATGTGGTGGTGGTTGGTGTCCAAAATTAATATCTGCACAACCACAAAAACTAACATTCGTCAATAACACTACTTTAAAAAGGAAACATATGTAGATACACACATAATACGTCCATGTGTTATGAAGGACCATTGCCCAAAATGTCACCCATTATTGATTCATTTCCTTTAAGGCTGTGTTATTGACCGAAACACTGTGCGCTACATTATGTGTCGTTTGTTTCTCGATGGTGTTCACAACCATTATGTATTAACTTCTTTCGCATCATACGTAGCCAACCAGTGGAAGGACAATAAACTAAACACTAAAAGCAGTTCAACAAATTAGCTTTAAATTTAGACTTAAAAGTCCATAGCTCCAGTGGCTTCCTCACATCAAAAGGAAGAGCATTCCAGACGGCCGCAGAAGCGCATTTGAAAGCGAGTGATGTGGTAACCCTATTTGATGGTTAGCCAAAAGCTACTGCGAGGATGTATGTATGTTGACCTTCGTACGTAGACCTACCATACTAATCGTAGGTGCGGATAACCGGAGTTTGCGTGATGGTTTCTGCTCCCCGACGAAATCAGCAATGTATTGTGGTTCATTTGTGGCAAGCGCTTTGTTTATAATGAGTGCAACTGTATAATGTATTCGTTCGGCAACCGGAAGCCAATGCAGCTTGGCAGACACTAGACGGACAGAGTCTTATCTTGCATTAGCCGTCAGAACACATGCCAAAAAATGTTGTACACACTGCAGCTTGGCAAACACACTGCGCATTTTCAACGCTCAGTTTTAAAAAAAAAATTTACTCAGATAAACACTTATAGAATCACTAAATGTGCCCCACGCCACTACCTCCTTCGCCCTCTAGTCCACTTTGAACACCTGTACCCCAGCGTTCAGCCAGCTCACCTGCACGCCGTGTGGAGTCATTACATCCGTGCAGCCCACCGGGTACGGTCCCGTTCCTGGCGGAATCCCTGCCATATTCCTGCAACCACGACCACAGTCGACAACGTGGCACAGTGGCAGCAAACAAAACAAGTGCAAACATTCATTAAAGAGACAACCACAGCGCTGCAAATACATTTGTAGGTGCAGCCCATTAGTGACCGAGGCCAGCATGAACAGGAATGTCCCCAAGCTGGTCTCTTGTTGGAAACTAAGGAGGATCGAGGCAGGATACTGCTTGGATGGGTGCCCACCATGCATGTGTAAGGGATCTGCGAGCCGCCGTCACGGACACACACCACGCAGACATGAAATCTCCGCACTCAGTATAACACGCACCAATCGCACGCACGGGAATACACCAGATGGGGGTCAAGGGTTAGAGGGCACTGACGTCACCAGAGACCAGGCGTGCGATAGGAGGATGTGTATTGGGCACGAGGGCGGAGATGGAGGGGTTAAAAGGGGCTGTGGGACGCGTGTTCAGGGTTGGTTTCGGAACGAGAGTTGGAGAAATAAAGAAGTGCTTAACCGACTCCTCTTCACATGCATGACAGGTTGTTGTAGGCTGCATAAGGAAGCAGTTGACCAGAATCGTAGAGCATTCTCATCAACGAAGCTTCAGTAAGGGAGCCTTGCATATAGGTGTATCAGCGTAAACGGTATGATTATAACTCCGTTCCGTCTCCGCATGTACATTTTAAATGGTTTCAAGTCCATCAGCCCATTGGTTTTGCAGGCCAATATTATTCAGCAGCATTTTCTTAAGCAGGCAAACGCTGGACCGGTTTCAACCATCTGGGTATCATCAGCAGTCAGGCTTGATGATATTGATTCCCTGTTCAACGAAAGGATTGAAATGTGGTATACAGTACACTCTCCCTCTGCGTTGTTGTTTGCACAGTTATCAGGTATGTATAATAGTACGTTTCTTATATTTAGTGCATTTCATGCAAATTGCATCTCAAAATGCCGAACATTGTGAACATTTTAACGTAAAAAAGGGTTGTGAACACCACAAATAACCAACACATACATACAAAACAACATGATCAAGGGTACAGGGGTAAACATATAACAAACTTTTCGTGAACTATGTTACGGACTTCCTACGCCGCAGTCTTGTAGCGTATAGGACAGTTCATCCCGCAGTCACCCCAGACAAGCAACGGCATGGGGTGAGAGTAAACTATTGAGCTCCCGACATCAGAAGAAGTCCAGGGAATGACCAGGAAGGTGTTTAAAGTCACCACCAACTCCCTGGATGGTCCAACTCCCCACTATAGTCCCTCAGAAGCAGCAGCACCACCACCAGTTCTGCCAGATCAGCAGGACCATGGATCCCCCCTCCCCGTTACCTCTCACCTACTGTGAGCCCCCCCCCGCCCCCGTGACCTCTCACCCACCTACTGAGTCACCAACCAAACTGCACCTCCGATTGGCACGGTTGGCTACGTCCGGCGTGAAACACGTTCAACATGCAGGTATACACATACAACCCCCACTACTCGCCGCCGTAGAATCATGCGAATGACTCAGGAAGACCATATAAATGTAGGATACTTTAAAAGTGGCTACTCTGAAATCAAGGCCTACGACATACTTTGTTCTATAATGTAGCCTTCTGATTTCATTCTGTCATCTTACTTTACAGTTTCACGCCTCTTTACACAACTTGATGTATCGTTATTATTTAACTAGCTTTTTTGCCCGTCCAAGGACGGGTATATATTGCAGTAAATCCGAAATATTCAAAATAAAAATTGTTCAGCTCATGATTATTAATGAGGGGGGGGGGGGGAGGTTGCCCCAGGGAGTGACGTCACCCGTTAATGGTTATTGTGGAGGGGCGCGGCATGTGGAGTGACGTCACCCCCTCATGGTTATTGTGGAGGGATGCGGCATGTGGAGCGACGTGACCCGCTCATGATTATTAATGAGGGGAGGGGTGCGGCATGTAGAGTGCGCGACCTTGTGTACTAAATCCTGACTTAAAGCTTTCGTGACTGCAGGAATTCATATTATTTTGGTCTTTCGGTAAAGCTACGTAGATAGAAAAATAAGAAATAATAACAATATCACGACGTTTCCATCGCAACACAAGCAATCGTCATCAGGTGAAAAATATAACGGGAGCGCTGCTAAGGCAGGAAGTTATAAAGGTTTGAGATGGGTGTAACCCAAGGGTCAGTGGACGGGGCTAGATGGAATTTGCATGTAAATGTAAGATAGGAGAAATCTTGACAAACGAAGCTGTGGGGGTGGCCATTGTATTGTGAGAGATTAACGTGTCGATGTAAGAGATTTGCTTGTAAATGTAAGCTCGGAGAGACTTCGGAAAGAGCCATCGCCACATGCAGGTGGAAGCGGATGGCAAGCCGCCATTTACTAACACAGCTAAAACCAAGGCCGTAGCCATAGAGTCAACATTGGGGGGGACCAAATCTTCCAGGGCGTCTGGGGGTCACCCTTCCTCTTGCTCATGATGACACTCACTTTTCGATTTAAAGCTTTCGTGACTGCAGGGATTCATCTTCTTGGTTCTTTCGGTAAAGTCACGTAGAAGGGAAATAATAAAATAATAAAAATAAAACATAGTAAAATACAATTCTCACGACGTTTCGGCCACAACGCAAGCAGCCGTCCTCAGGTGAAGAACAGGTCTGTCGGAATTATTTTATTATTTCCCTTCTACGTGACTTTACCGAAAGAACCAAGAAGATGACACTCACTGTGAATGAAAGCTGACTGTAATAAAACTGCTTGCACTTTCATCAAATGAACAGAATGCTATTTATCATAAGCAAGTACAGCTATACACTATACCAGGGGTCGGGAACCTTTTTGACTGGGAGAGCCATAAAAGCCAAATATTTCTAAATATATTGCATTGAGAGCCATATGGTATTTTTAATGTATAATAAATTAAATATGTCTTACTTTTAATGCAACTTCTGGTGCTGCATGGTTTTGCTGATGGCCTTGTAGTCTGGTTCGTACGTGGTGAGGTTGAGATTCATGCAGGCGTTGAGGCCCCGTGACCCGTGAAATTGATCTTCAAAACGAATTTCTGTTTACTTTAAAATGACACAGTATTATTAAGCAATATCACAAGTATTTTAAAATCAGTTCCAAACTTATTTTTTTATTTCTTTTTCAACTCAAAATTGTCTGGGAGCCATATGCCGTCACCAGAAGAGCCATATATGGCTCGCGAGCCATAGGTTCCCGACCGCTGCACTATACCATACGAATATGCAATAAATGAAAGCTACTACAAATATTACACATGCAGCGCAACATAAATGATTGACACTTTACTCAGACTTCACGTGGGCTTTCTGACAAATATAACGTAATAAAGACATTAACGTTAGTTCAATACGCTGGGTGAATGTGTGGCTAATTAACTTTTCAAGTAACTTTCCAAATGGTTGATTGATTAGCAATCGCAAATCGGCCCGTTTTCACCAAAAACGTTTGTTTCAACTCGACAGTGAGATAGCCTACGTAACACTCATATTACATTCTAGTTTTCCACTTTTTAATACATTTGAAAGTAATGAAATAGAGAGACAGGAAGTGTTTGACATAGATTGTACCTACCCACAGCAGTCGAGCAACGGCTTCTGCTGGGGTACGGCAACACCACTTAGACAAACCACTCGCAGAACTGCAGTACACCGTAATACTAGAACCGGTCGTAGTAATAATGGCAATTTGTTAAGTTTAGTTATGATTATGATTACATTTGGTAATGATCATTTCGGACGGCGGTGCATGGCTGCCTGTCGTAGCATAGCAATTTTTTAATATTTTTAATATCAATATATTAGGGGGGGACATTTTGAGCATATTTGAATATTGGGGGGGATACGTCCCCCCTAAAATATATTATAATTACGGCCTTGCAGCTAACGGTGGTTGTGTTAGTGAATGTAACTCAGAGATTCGAAAATAACTGCTAACATAGGTAGGTAGGAAGGGAACAACACAGCCAGTTATGACCTAAACTGGTTAATAACATCCTTCCAATGATTGCTCAGTTTGTACCCCCATCTTCTCGGTTGAAATTGTGTCTGTGTCTATATATGTGGATGGCTTCATGAACAAATATTTGCTGATAGCCAGTGGGTTTGCAGAGTACCTTCGTATTGGCAAAATCGATTTCGTGTGTACCCACAGCGTTAAAACAATAATCAGCCACGGACGAAGTATTGGTCCTACCGTGTTTCAGATCTGCTTGATGTTCACGAACCCGGTCCGAGACATTTCGCTTAGTTTCCCCAATATAACAGCTGCCACAGACACAGCTTAATTTGTAGACACTGGGGTATTGCATGTCAAGGATCACATCCTTCACAGATGGGATTAAATCACGAATTTTATGTACCGTGTTGAATCGTACCTGGATCTTGTGTTTGCTCATGATTTTGGAAATATTTTTGGTGACCCCTGTTATGTATGGCAAGGTAATGGCTTTGATTGGGTCCTCAGATGGTTCTTCCCAACGGCTGGGGTGATAGCTTTACGCATTGTGTAATCTGAATATCCATTCATCTTGAGGGCTTGGTGTACGTGTTCCAGTTCGCTGGCTAGGTGATGGTCAGAAATACATCGAGCTCTATGGTGTAGAGTTTTGATGAGGGAATTCTTCTGGGACGAATGGTGGTGGGAGTCAGGTTTTAGGTCGGCATCCGTATGGGTGGCTTTCTCCTGTAGACAGTGTCCCATTGAGCCATCACGTCTCTTTTCGATTAATGTAAATTTCCACGCGAGCATGAATATTAATGAAGGGGGGGGCTCTTTTGCGGTGACGTCACACACGGATGTAGCACTGTGCTGCTTAGATTAATTTTTTACCGTCACTTCATTAATTCAGCTCGACCTTCCATTGGTGTAAAAATCCACCCACTCATGTATATTAATGAGGGGGGGTGGGCCTCATGTGGAGTGACGTCACGCGGGGGGA